>JADRCD010237849.1:2229-20950 GCA_019843815.1 Montemys delectorum | reverse complement strand
GTATTCTGCCACAGACACTGGGCCTTGCGGAGTAAATTCTGTTGAAGAAGGAATGATTCCAGTGATCAGACAGGTGGAGCTTTTGAACATGATGGCTTATACCTTGTGAAAGGATTGATCAATTTATGGGATGTTATCTTATAGGCTTTGGGGAGTGAGTGGGCCAAGCATGTTCAGCTCTCATGGCATTGTTTGTAAGAACGCAAAAATAGTTCAGCCACGTTAGGAAACAGTTTGGCAGCTCTTAAATTCAAACCTGTATTTACCACATGCCCTGGCAATCTTATGTGCAGGTACTCTTCAAAAAGATGTGACTTCGTAAGGACCTGTATAGGACTAGTTAGGGAAACATTATTTATAGTCACTAGAAACTGAAAGTAACTCAAATGCTCACCACCTAGGAATGCATAAAATACCTGCGATGGAGCCAGATAATGCATTTTTTCAGCACCAGGGGAAGTCAGATACATGGAGCACAGGTAAATCTCAGAAGCATTGTGCTAAGTGAAGAAGCCAAGCACAAAAGGCTCCAGTGTTTTTCCTTTGGTGCCCTCTGTGATGAACACCAGGCAAAGCAGTAGCTGCTAGGGCCTGAGACTGCTGGGTAGCATCCCATTGTTTGCCTATATGTCAGTTTGTTCACCACGTCATACTTTTAGCAGTTATGGTAAGTATGCAGTGGTGTGGCGCTGTTTTAATGTGCCTTTCTCTAGATTAAGCATCTTTTCATGTCTGTTATTATTTTTATTGAATCGCTTTCTGTCTTATAAATTCCAAGAGTTCTTTATAAGTTCTGAATGAAAAGCTTATCAGATATAGACACTCTTAATGTTTTCAGTCAATGGCTTATCCTTTATCTTTTGTATATTGGTAAATAAATATACACTCCTGATAAAAACATTTCAGTACCTAAGTAAAACCTTAATGACAAAAGAAAGTACACTGATAAATAAAAGTGAACAGAGAACAAGTGAATAGTCAATAGAGTCCTAACACAGTTGTCAGTCTGGCAGACACCATTCATCCAGGTGTGTCAGGCATCACACTGTACTGACCTGTACTCTGTGTGTCTGTGTTGGGCTAGAGGTGCCTTCACAAAAGCTCAGAGACTGCCTTCCCTTCCCATTGCCTGTCACAGAACCTTTGAAACAGTAAGTCTGGGCAGCTCCAGGCCACTAGAAGGAAAGCGTGAGACCTGAGAATGTATAGCATGTAACCCTTTGTGCAAAACCTGTCCAATAAGTTATAGAGAAGTCTTTCAGTTCCTTAAGATGGATGGCTAGAAAGTCATGGAGAAAACTCAAAGTTGAATGGTCAAGAAAATAAGGGTGGTATGAAGAAAAGAATGTTTAATGTCTTTTTGAGGGTAGAGGAGGAGTTGGGAGGCTAAATATGACCAACATGTACTTAAAAAAAACTTCAAAAAATTTTTAAAAAATCATTAAAAAAAGGTCAAGGAGATAGGGCTCAGCAGCTAAGACTGCTGGCAGCTCCTATAGTGTTTGAACGCCTACATGGCATTTCACAATCGTCTATAACTCCAGATCCTGGGGATCTATGGCACCAGGCATATACAAGGTTTACATATATGTGCATGTGGGCAAAAACTCCACACATGTAAAATAAGATGTATCTTTTAATAAAAGGAAGTCCAGGAAGGACACACTGTTGAAGTAAGGGTCATGTCTAAATCACGTACCAGCAGGCAATTTGAGTCATGTGAGTGGAGACCTGAGCTTGGTACCACTGAAAACTGCTGATAGGCAGGCTACATCTCCTAATGTGGAAGCTCCTACCTTCCTGAGCTGCAGTGTGGACCAACTGGGTAGAATCTCTGGGATGGCCTGGGCTGAAGTGTTGGGAGTGAGGTGTTTGAGTTCTGGGATATCACTGGTGCTGAGGATGCCTGAGCCTTTCATCTTCTTAGTGGTTTTGGAAGGCAGGGAGTTTTAAATTTTGCTGAAGTGGATAGTGCCCACTTTTTTCCTGCTTTGACTGTTACCATGTGTTTTGTGTGTGACTGCAGGAAGAGGGTTTGACAACTTGACCTCTGTTCATCTTGCACGGCACACTCCTACAGGAACACTGGTAACTATAAAAATTACAAACCTGGAAACCTGCACTGAAGAACGACTGAAAGCTTTACAGGTAATGATACAAAGGAAGTGTTGGCTGGGATGTCTTTTTGAGAGGATTGTGAAATGTTCTGTCCCAACTGATAGTTCTGTTAAAGAAAGTAAATTTAGCTAAGTCACGCAGTTACCAGATTGGGAAGAACACATGAAAGCAAAATACATACACTGATAGATCAAATATAATCAAACTTTGGTAGATACTACAAATTCTTCAAGTGAGTGGCATATTTCAGTGTTACATTGGAGACTGACAACACCCTCAGTCAGTCTAATGACAAACAGAAAAGGAGTTGCTTTTATATCGTTTAAGCAAAATTAACCTCAGAATTGGTAAATTTTAATAAGATTATGTTTCAGGTATATATAATTACTTTGTTGTTTCTAATAATGTTCTGTACAAAAGAGGAAATTTATTTTAGTGTTGTCTCAAATTCTAAAATATTTATGAGGGTGAGGAGAAGTCTCAGCAAGTGGAGGTGCTCATTCCAAACCTCATGACCTAAGTTTGACCTCTGGAGCCCACATGGTGGAAAAAGAGGAGCAGTCCCTGCAAAATGTCCCTGGTGTCCGCCTGTGTGCTGTGTCGTGTGCATATCCCTCCCCAGCAAATAATAAATGTAAAACATTTTAAAAACAGGTTGGTAAATAGGTAGGTAGGTAGGTAAGTAGATAGGTAGGTAGGTAGCATAAGGGGAAAAGATTGGGACAAACTCTGCCATAATATTTTCAGTGGTTCTCTCCATGGCGTGTTATTGATTTCCCCTGTCCTCATATTTAGGTGTTTTTAAGCATTTCTACAGCAAAAGCTTATACAGTATTTAAATGTATTCCCTTTAGTGATAAACTAAGTCACATTTCCTTTTTACTGTGTGCTTCTGGACAAGTTTTCTGACATTTTAAAAGTGCCTTGTAAAACACAAGTCAGGGTCATGTATTTCCTGGAGTAGCTATGAAATTTAGAAGCAAAAGCCAACATGCTCCCTTGAGTATTAGATGCAGTCACTGCTACTGAGAAAGAAAAAATGTGATCTTTAAGCGTCTTTTCTCTTTTATATTTATCCTAGAGAGCGGTGATTCTATCTCACTTTTTCCAGCATCCCAATATTACAACTTATTGGACAGTTTTCACTGTTGGCAGCTGGCTTTGGGTTATTTCTCCATTTATGGCCTACGGTAAGAAAATTGTTTTAAGTAAAATAACTAATTGTTTAACATGGATGATATCATTGTAAAAATGGAGTGGGGTCTTATATCTATCATTCACTACTTTTTTTTTTCAGGTTTAGGGTATCATTCACTACTTTTAATTTATAGATTTAGTGGCCAATTCTAGATTTCATACTATATTCTGCTTCTTTTTTAGAGTAGAATGGGGATGATGATCCACCAGCCACCACTGATTCTCTAAAAGTGTTGTGCCCTGGCACACACTGCCCTCTCTCAGCTTCCTTCCCTCTCTGTTAGAGAGTAACAGTTGTTTCACAAACAGAAATAGTTTCCCCACATAAGCACACTGCCTTTGTCTCTGCTTCATGTCTCATATGAACTGATGTCAGTGGATTGTAGGCACCAGGTGTGTGCCCGGCTGCCTTGCCTGTGCTTCCTACAGGAGGAACTCATTCATGCTTTCTATTCTGATAAGCCCTGGTGCGTAGCACAACTCATTTTTCAGTAAATGTACTGAACAAGCAGCAGTGGATTCTAGAGCTTCAGTCTTTAGAGCAGCTCTTGTGAATTACTTCTAGATAGATGTAAAATATCACATATACACATTTTTATTCAATACTGAAAAATACTGTTTTTAAACTAAACTAAAAGGAGTGTGTGTGCATGCATGTGCGTGTGTGTGTGTGTGTGTGTGTGTGTGTATGTGTGTGTGTGTGTGTTTGTGTGTGTGTGTGGTGTGACTGTGGTTGAATACAGGCAGGGCCTTGAATGAGGTAGGCAAATGCTTTACCTCTGAGTTATATTCCCAGCCCCTCCTCCAAAAAAATAGCAAGTAGGGAGAAAGAAGGGTCCAGGAATTAGGATTAAATATTTCTAGCCAGGCCTGGTGGCACAACTAGCATAAAACTATAAGCTACTTAGAAAGCTGAGACAGGAGGATCACAAGTCAAGGCCTGCCTGAGCTGCAGAGTAAGTTCAAGGCCAACCTCAGAAACTTGAGATTCTACCTTAAAATTAAAAGAAGGATGGAGAGCTGGGGACATAGCACAGGAATAGCATGCATGAGGGCTTAGATTCAAGCCTCAGTTCTATTTTGTGATGGTGATGATGGTGATGGTGATGATGATGGTGGTGGTGGTGGTGATTCTTGAAGGGAAGTTGTATTTGCATGGAAAATTGTCTATACTCATAAAGTAAGAGACATATGTTTGTCTCCTTATGATTGAAAAGAATATTTAAAGCATAGTTGAAAGTAAAATCACTTTTATCTGAATACATCTGGGCTTTCTTTCAGGTTCAGCAAGTCAGCTCCTAAGGACCTACTTTCCTGATGGAATGAGTGAAACTTTAATAAGAAACATTCTCTTTGGAGCAGTACAAGGCTTGAACTATCTGCACCAAAATGGCTGTATCCATAGGTATTTGCTTATTTACAGTCTATGCAAGTGAAAGAATTTTAAAAGAAGTCATCCAAGGAAACTTTTCTAAAGAGAAGTGTTAGAAAAGGAGGGATAAGAAATTAATAAGTAAAAGTTGAAGATAATCAGTAGATATCTGACCAGTAGATAACAGTGGAGCCTATCGTTCATGTCTGTTCACCAGAAATGTTCATACCACAGTGTGCATGCTGGGGTGGCACTGGTGTGTGTATCCTGGTGTGGTGGGAGAGTAGAAAGCATGTCTTCGTGGTGGTGGGTTAGGAAGGACTAAAATCCCAGGTTATCAGCTGGGATTTTGTTGGCGGTGGTATTTATTTATTTATTTGGAAAATAAAGAGTGTCTTTAGCTACTTTCCAGCTTATGTCACGTTTCTATCTCGTGTGAGTTATAGCAGTCCTTGCCTCTGAGTGGTCTTCAGCCCCACAGAGCGCCATACTAAATACCAGTTCTCCCTGTGCTTCTCTGGAATTTTGCATTTCATTGTAGATTAATTTTGAATAGACTTGCTTGTTGTTTTTGTCTCCTTAACACTTGCTACTGGGTTCTTGTTTATCAGCAGCATTCTGACTGAAGATTCCAAGTTGAATGTATTCAAATGTAGGTTCTCTTCACTTTACAGATTACTAGCTGTCCCACTTTGATGGTGTCCAAATGTAGTGTTTTAGATGGAAAAATAAGGCTCTTGAATCATCTCTAGGACAGTTAAAAGAATGTTAATATGACATATCTTTATAAATAATGGTATCCCACAGAGATGTCTATTGTATTTCGTTTAACTTTGAATAATAACTGTAAGCTTCAGTGTATCCTCAAATAGAAAAATTCATCATTTCTTTGTGATATTCCCCCTGTTCTGGTACTATATGAAGTACCTAAGGAGTTCTTTGACTCCCTGAAAATGTCATGCATTTTAAGTTCATACGGTACACTGCTGTTTATAAAGGGTGTTTACTTTCCAAGGGTATAAGGATATGTTTTCACCAGACTTTTATTCATTCTTCATTGGCCAGATTCCTAGTACTTAGGATTGTTTCTTTTTATTCTAGGAGTTTTAAAGCCAGCCATATCCTCATTTCTGGTGATGGCCTGGTGACCCTCTCTGGCCTGTCCCATCTGCATAGTTTGGTTAAGCACGGACAAAGGCATAGGGCTGTGTTTGATTTCCCACAGTTCAGCACATCAGTGCAGCCGTGGCTGAGTCCAGAACTACTGAGACAGGTCAGCTGTGGCTATTGCTGTTGTGTCTGTGCGTCTCAAATGTCTTTGAGTTTGACTAAAGGACAGTTGTGTCCTTGGTTTTTTTTGGTGAATGGCTGCCACAAGACCTTTTCTCTTCTCACACTTGTGTTAGGAATTTTAAATTGTGAAAGCATTTATCAGGTGGATCTTGATTTTGTGCTTTGGGGGCTCGCCATCCTTTATCAAGAGGACACCTGTATACCACTCTGCTATTTGTACTAAGGCTTCCCATTGTGCTTACAGGATTTACATGGATATAATGTGAAGTCAGATATTTACAGTGTTGGGATCACAGCATGTGAATTGGCCAGCGGGCAGGTACCTTTCCAGGACATGCATAGGACTCAGGTAATGCTCCTGAACTTAACTGTGACAGCTTTCTTAGGTCTAGATAATCTCCACTGAACATGTTGTTCGAGTCTACAAGTTTGTTGTAGACTCTAGAGCTTTATTAGCATTTTTGTGTACATGTTTTACCTATAGATGTTCTCCTTTCTCCTAGATGCTATTACAGAAACTGAAAGGCCCTCCGTATAGCCCACTGGATGTCAGTACTTTTCCTCAGTCAGACTCTAGAATGAGAAATTCCCAGTCAGGAGTAGACTCTGGGATTGGAGAGAGCGTGCTTGTCTCCACTGGAACTCACACAGTCAATAGTGACCGGCTCCATACACCATCCACAAAAACGTTCTCTCCTGCCTTTTTTAGCTTGGTGCAGCTGTGTTTGCAGCAAGATCCTGAGAAAAGGTAACACTGGTCACCTCTAAATAGCACAAAACATATCTGCTTTACATCTTATAGTAGTTTTATGATGTTACTATCCCCATAAAATTAACATATTTTGATCAAAAACTTAATCTGGAGAATGTCAATGCTAAGAACAAGTCAAAGTGATGAGCAAGTATGAAGAACAGTTGGGCTCCTTGCTTGGCCATGCCATACCCAGCCGAGCTGCTGTGTACAAATCAGTTCTTAGTGTGTCTGTTAAGGCACCTTTGGAAACTCCTAAGAAGTATAAAACAGTTTTGTGTGTGTATACACACACACACACACACACACACACAAACACACACATAAACACGCACACATACACACATTTTCTGATGTTAGGTTTTATTTTCTAATAACTTTTTCAAAAATTTCAGGCCATCAGCAAGCAGTTTGTTGTCTCATGTATTCTTCAAGCAGGTGAGCTGGTCCATTGTCCACTGTTTTAAATATTTTAAAATACTATTTTTAAAAGCCTTTATTAGTTGACCTCATAGGATACTTGGGTTACAAAGAATTTTACTAATATCTTCCCTATAAAATAGAATTAAAATAAGAACACATTTTAGTAGTTAATTTTAGGCTCATTTTAGTGTGTGTGTGTGTGTGTGTGTGTGTGTGTGTGTGTGTACATACATGGTATATGTTCATGGATGTGTCCTAAGGACACTTGTGGAAGTCACTCTCTCACTCCATTGTGTGGACCCCAGGATAGAGCTCAGGTTTTCAAGTTTAGGCCTGAAACACCCTTGGCACCTTTGCCTGCTGAGCCATTTGGTAGCCTTAATTATATATAGAATATCTAAAAGATTTTTATTCTTCAAAAACAAAGCAGTAAAAATAACACATCATGTTGCACACACTTTATTTTCATTAACTTAAAACTGGTGTCTATCTTACCTAGAAATAATGATGGGACAGAATAATTCTGCTTAAAAATTAGTTTATTTAGATTTTAAGTCTTTGTTTTTCTCTGATTGTCAGAATTAGAAGCATTTATAAGGAAAATAATTTTAATTTATTTAATTAAAATAATTTTAATTTAATTTAATTAGAAGCATTTATAAGGAAAATAATTTTAAAGTTATTTATTGCTTATAAAAGTTGAGTCTCTGTGCCCACATCACTATTTTAAGTTTCTTTAACAGATGAAAGAAGAAAGCCAGGACTCCATACTCTCACTGTTGCCACCTGCTTATAACAGGCCAGCAGCATCACTACCGCCAGTGTCGCCTTGGAGTGAGCTGGAATTCCAGTTTCCTGATGACAAAAGCCCAGGCTGGGAATTCTAGGGTTGCCAAATCATTTCATGTCCTCTATACTTGACAGCCTCTCCTTGCTGCTTGTCTTCTGTCTTGTTAGGTACAAATGACAAATCTATACTTGAAAATGCAGTTGGTGCACTGGAGAATTGATCAGTTAAACCACTCTGTCCATGGGCATGGATTTACCCTCTCTGCCCAGATCAGACCACCTGCAGGACTTGGGCAGTTATTGCCCAGCTCAGCTAGTGTCCACTTGTCCTTCCTTTCTCTCTCTCTCTCCTCTCTCTCTCTCTCCCTCTCTCTTTCTCTTCTATTCTTTTCTTTTCTTTTCCACTTTTTAAGCTATGACTGGTACTTTCTGGATTTCAGTGTAACTTTTGAGCTGGTTAACTTTCTTCTACATTTTATTATTCTCTGGGAATGAACCCTTCCTCAGAGGACAATGCTTCCAGAACATCTTTTCTTCCAGATTCACTAGCCTTTTAAATCAGCTGTTGTTAGATAAACAGGCTGGTTTATTCTGGTACAAAGCCCTCTTTTGGAGAAGGGAAAATGTTTCTACTGTCCCTTTTACATATAGCAACATCAAGCTGAGCCTTGCTCACATTAAACAATTCACTTGAACTATAAAAAGAAGATGCAATTTGCATTTTAAAAGGGAGGGGGCTAGTATAACACTTTTCTACCTGTGTAAATTATAGATCATTAATTCATGCACCCTGTGGGAGCTCAATAAAAATGTTATTAAATTGAATATATCTTTTATATATTTTGTGTGGCTTAACAAAGCTAGAACACAGATTCTAGTTTGGTTTGCTGAGAGAATCTCTTTTTTAGATATAACTTACATAACATAGTAAACTGCAGATAATCTCTTAGAGACAAATGGCAATCTGGCCTTTTATATGCTTGTTCCTATAGTGGGATAAATCGTTAAGACCCTGCTGTTGTTAATGGTCCTGCCTCCCTAGCAGGAGATATTATGTGTTTTAGTTATATTTTTGTTGCTATGATAAAATGCCACAATCAAAAGAGTTGCAGAGGGCTAGTTGTCCATTCTGACAGAGAAGGCAAGACAGCAGGAGCATTGAGCTAAGAGATCCTATCTCACCTACATCGCAGGAAGCAGAGAGGGTGAACTGGAACTGGGCCAAGACTACAAGCTCTCAGAGCACCCTCTGCAGCATACTTCCTCTAGTAGGGCAGAGAGCATCACCAAATAGGTGATCACCAATACCAGTAGTGTTGAGATACACAAGCCCATAGGGCACATTTTTCATCCAAACTAGCATAGTATCTCAAAAATGGTTTGTAATTGAACTTGTAATAAACTGGTTGTCAGTTGGTTTTCTTAATCTATGTGACTATATAGATTGGAAGTTAATCTATGTGACTATATTATATTGAAAGTTAATATAAAATGGTTGTCTTAAGACTAAATAGGCAGTTTGAAGCAATTCTGTCCCTGTTTGTTGGCTATACCCCTGCCTCAAGTATGAATGTTAGGGTTTCTCTATCAACACAGCTGCCAAGACCTGTGGAGGTGGGAATGGAGGTGAGAGAAATTAGAGTGGGCCATAGAGGAGGGAGAGGAGAAGACTACTGGAACACTGAGCAGCTGCCATAATGGGAGCTGTACTTCATTCCACTCGGTGCCTTAGCATCTCCCAATCTGAGAAGGTCCTACATGTGTAAAATGCCAAAGGTAGGTGGGATGTCATGTAAGTTGCCTGTCAGAGCTCCTACTGTTGGTATGTTAGGACTTGGCTCATAAAATTATGGAGGGTGACAAGCCTCAAGGTTTGCCAGATGAGCTAATGATCAAGTGCTGGTGATGAAGTTCTAGCCTAAAAGTTATCAGGCTTTATCAAGGCCAAGACAGTGTTGAGTTTGAGTCCAGTGGCTTTGAAAAGCCAAATCCATGTTCAAAGTCAGACATTACTTGGGGAATGTTATCAGGGATAATAACAGCACTTGATTAGGAGAACTTTAGAGATAGGAATGGTGAAATGTTTTAGAGACACTGCTTGCAAGTGACAGTGTTGTTGTACAATCTTAGTGGGGTGCAGGGATTTGAGATTCCCTTCTATGAAATATCTCTCTGCTAAAGCCAGTGTTTTCCTCCTTACCATTGGCTAGTGGCCTGCTGCTGCTCAGTTTTTCTTCACTCTCTGCTTCACTGCAACTATATTTCTTATGCTCACCTTGTTCCTCTGGCATCTAGGGCAGAAACAGCTAGGATCTCTTCGGTTGTTTTGTTTTGTTTTGAGTGGTGCTGGGGAGATGAGTCTCACAGTGACCTCACCTCTGGTCCTGCTGGCGGTAGCTGCCTCTTCCTTTTCTGAAGTCTTTTGGAGCGCTGGGGGCACATCTTGTTTTTACTAGCCTTTTGGGGGGGGGGGGGCTTTTGGGTTCTTAGCCTGGACCCATCATTCAATAAAGTAAGTCCCTGCATTCTTTCTACCTGGAAGAGCAGTACATGATATTAAAATGAACAAAAATTCTAGCAGCTCAGAGAACTATAGACTGTTAAATCTAGAAATGTAAATAGCACAAGGTAAAGTTTCATTGCTAAGCACAGACAGATGCAAGTGAGAATTGGCAAACTAGGTGGGTAAGCAATAACCAAGTGCCACAAACGCTGAGACTACTTCACCCCAAAAGAGGAGCGCCGGGGTGCAAAACTTTGCTAATGAGCACCAACTGAATATACATTTTTTTTAGTTTGTTCTAGAAGGCTTATAAACAAAAACACATTTACGTAGAATGTTTATTTTTCACTTTAATTATAACAAAATGGTTTAACAAGATGAAAGTTAGCTGCTGACTTCTATCACACAAGGATAGACCTCCAAACCATTTTGTTAATGGAGAAATTATATTGTGACTGGTGACCTCACATATCATTCTGTAGTGTCTAGCATCTGGATAATCTCACTAATGAGCGGACGCTTTTCAATATCCTCTTTTACTTTTCTTTTGGACCGCATCTTACGGATCTCATACTCTGGGGTGGCATATAAGTGAGCTAAGCCCGCTGAAACCATCCGAGGACTTGCAAATTTCCAGGCAGCACTTTCTCGTCGTTTGTTAGGCTCGGGCGCAGTGTATGGCCGTGCACAATGTTTTGCCTGATTATGGGAATCATCTGGACTCTTGCCTAAAAGTCTTGTTCTTGATTTTGATTTTTTAGGACATTTAACTGAGGGTGCGTGTAAATCGTCGAATCTATCCAAACAATCCTAAATATTGAAACAAAACATCAAATTGGTAAGTTAGGCTTCTTAAAAATACACTGTTTCATTATAAGGACTCTTTGTAATAGCAATCGTTAAGAAATGAATGCCCTGATGACTCATAGACAGTCCCAAGCTCTGTGGCCAGAGCTTGCCCCTAGATACTCCCTTACAAGTCATGTTTGTAAACAAGCAAACAAACAAACAAAACCCTCGCCTTTTAGAGGACTTGCCGCTTCAAAAGGGTGTAAAATAGGAAACAAACTCAGACAGACTTAAAGAGCTGTCCTCTGCGGTCAGACTCAGGCACAGCTGGTCGACCTAGTCTACAGTTCTAGTCCAAAATATCTTTCCCATGACCTCAAATATAAATATCAGTTTTGATATTTTACTGTTATAGCACCTAAACTTGTGCTGATCAGTCTATACAAATTAACTTAATAACCATCTTTGTTAGCATATATATGTATACATATATATATACATGCACATAGGTACAGCATAACATTCAAGAATATGATTGTACTATTTGTTTCTATGGGACTTAATCTCAGTATATAGTCCAAGCTGGCCTCCTACTCAATCACCCTGTCTCGTCTTCTGACTGCTAGGATTCTAAGTGTATATCACCAATACTCAGCTTGATTATTATGTTTACCTTAAAAATAATTTGCAGGCTGGGTTGTGGTGGCACATGCCTATAATCCCAGCACTCAGGAAGCAGAGGCAGGCATATCTACAGAGTGAGTTTCAGGATAGCCAGGGCTGTACAGAGAAAGCCTGTCTCAAAAAGCCAAATATCAAAATACATAAAAAATATTATATATATTATACCATATGTAACATATAAGTAGTATATAATAGTTTTATTATATATTACTTTGGTTTTATAATTTTTAACATTATTATTATTATTATTATTATTATTATTATTATTATTATTATTTTCAAAGTATAGTCCCATCACTCAGAGGGTAGAGGAAGGAGGTTTACCATGAGTTCAAGAACACCAAAATAACAAGAGGGGAAAAGTAACAGTTCTCCTCTTTACACATTTTATGGCTTTTTTAAAAATAAAAATATGAAGATCTATATGTACCCTCTAAAAAGCTATGGTGCTGTTAGCTATACAGTGGTGTGAGCTAGTTTATTCACACAGTGGTTCATCCTCTTTGGGGGGTTGGAGTACAACAGCCACACACAAGAATGGCTACTTTAATGAGAGATAAGGTAAGAGTAGACTAGTTGAATTGTAGGTCAGAAAGGTTGGATAGGATTGGTAAGGGTTTGAACAACCAGAGAAATGGACACCCGTCCTCTTCTATCTTTTGAGGGGGCAGGGGTGGACAGGATCTTACTCTAGTCCACACTATCCTGGAACCCACTGGCTTGGAGCTGTATAGTGTAGGTTGGCCTAAAACTCGAGATCATCTGGCCATTGGAGTGCATGGTGTATGTACCATGCCTAGTGATTCTTTTTCCTCTAGTGTGGGTGGAACGAACCCAATCTCATTTTTAAAGAGAGTTTCTGCTGCAGTAGTAATTAACAACTTTAGCTCCACAGCTGATAGTTAGGGCATCAGTGGAAGGACATGAGAGCCACACCACTGGTTCAAAAAAAGTGCCTTCTATTCCTAGATATTAAAAAAGGATCTGCTCCTTCAAAGGGAGTAGAAAATATGAAGTTGAAAGCCAAGCAAACGTAAGGGGCTCTCTCTGGGGTCAGGTCCCAACAACACAGCCTTTCTGTCTTCTGACTGATTTATTTTAGAAACTCTTAGATTACAGAAAATAAAAGGCCATCTTTGCAATCATCTGGCAAACACTCCAGTGCCATGCAATTCTGCTGTCCACTGGATATAAAGGTTTAAACCACGAAGTCTTCATTAGGGAGATAATGAAACTGCCCTTCCCTGCTCTCACAGGCAGGGTTCTGAATGCTGGGGAGATGTTCAGCTGGTAAATGCAAGCAGTAGGACCTGAACTGAATCTCCAGAATCCACATTAAAAGACAAAAACAAACAAACAAAAAACCTGGGCATGACAGTAAGCATTGGGAATCCCAGGTCTGGGATGTGGACATAAGATTCCTGGAGCTTGCTAACCAATCAGCCAACAATTGACTCTAATTGTCAAGTTCCAGACCAGTGAGAGACCCTGTCTCAAAACAAAGCAAACAAATAAAAAATGTGGATAGCAGGGAAGAGCAACAGCCAGGGTTGATCTCTAGCCTCCACAAGATGTACACATGGACACACACATACACACAGTAGCTCAATACTAAATTACTGTATTTAGATAAAAAAAAATCTAAAATTAAGGATATAAATTCTTATTCTACCACTACACAACTGTTAGAATACTTACATTACATGTATATAGCAGTTTGCCCTACCACTATAAACTTACTAGTTTGCTGTGTGAAACAACCTTAAAGTAACTATTCTGAGATTAGATTTATTTTTCCTTTCAAAGGCAGGTTTACACACATCAAGTTATTGATTTAAGATCAATATTAGATCTGAATAGTTTTCCAAATTATGAGCCATGGCTATTATATAAATTAACAGAGAAGAGCCATGATCCAAAGTATCAAAAGACATAACCTTCTGTTTCTGCATTTTCTTGCTTTAGAAGAAACACATAAAGCTTAGCATCCTAATCATGGACCAGGAAGGGTTAAATTGGGGAGGGATTGGAGATGGGGTAGAGGAGGAATATGGGAAGGATAACTAACACTGAAGACCTTTCTAAGAAAAAAAATCCATATGGAAACCTGCTACCTTAAAGTGAGTGAGTGAGTGTGTGTGTGTGTGTGTGTGTGTGTGTGTGTGTAATGGACACAGCACAGAGAATAAGAGACTGGAATGCTCAGCTCTAAATGGGACCTCTGTATCCCATTCTCTCTTCTCGAGGCTGTAAGAGCCAGAGGCAACGGAAGACTACAAGGAAACATGTCCTCAAGACATGAAGGGGGGTGCTGCTTAAAGCACAGTGGTTGTGATAGCTTGTGTGAGGTCAAAACCAGACAAAAATCTCCGAAGAAGATGAAGTCCTACCCCTACCCAAGGAGATCTTGGCAATAGATAGCTGCAAGGGGAGGGAGAGTCGTTTTTCTTTAAGAATATAGCCCCTAGAAAGTTGGCCACACTCCACATCCACACTGCACACATCTAAGAGGTATATGGGCAGCACAAATGGACTTGATAGGGGTTGGGGGAGAGGATACAGCATGGGTAGGCCGGGAAGGAAGGTGAATCTGGAAGGAGTTATGGAAGGGAGGGAAGAGATCAAAACACTATGAAAGTTTCTAAGTACTAGTTAAGAACAACCTAGAATTTAATTTTCAAGATCTCATAATGTGATAGACCAAAAAGGGTAAAAGTTCAAAAAAGTATATATTAAATTTAAAATGTTGAATGTATAATCCAATAGGGTAGGTATAAGCGATATATATTCTTAGTTCCTAGCAGAATCAGTAAAAGCTTCATATTTATTTTCTGAAAGAAAAAAACCAACTATCTGAAAAAGCCCCGTGTACAGTTCTATCTCTGGAAGAAGAAAATCTCACGTTTTCGTGGTATCTGGCTACTACTCATGGCTGTGTAGGCTATACTGTCCAGAACCCTAGGCTAATTTCGGTCAGTGTGGTTAGCCAACCAGGCTTCCAAACACAGGGTTGTGTGCCTGGGCTTCAGATCTGTCAGCATAGAGGGCTTTCCTAGAGAAAAGAGCGTCCTTTTCTAAGTCAAGGTACCCTTTTCCTACCTCATAAAAAGCACTTTGGTTTTATAACTGTCTTTTGAATCAGTTGAGATATTTGGATGTCAGAAGATTTTTTAAATGTGGAGGTCTGTATACCATGGGACTACTAAAGTTACACACACACACACACACACACACACACACACACTCACTCACTCACTCACTCACACACCTGCATTCAGAAGGCATAAATATTCTAAGGCACATTATTTACAAAATGTTGGCAACTACTGAAGAAAATACTTAGAAAAAGCATTATTACATGTATAGTTCTCCTGGCAGTCCAGTGAAGTAAACTCCTTGGCACAGACTTCCGGAGATGAGGCCTGGTAGTGGGCAGTGTGGCTGGTAGTAACCTAACTATCTTGTGAAATGACTTCTTTGGTTTGATGACGTGCTCTCTTTCTTTTCTTTTGGATTTCATGTTCTCTCTCTTCAATACTTCTGGGAAGAAGAATGACCTTGAGTTTTTCTCATTTTCCTTATATTTAAATGACTGTGATTCAGAGATCTTGGCCCGTTTTTCATTGCAAACTTCATATGGGTTTCTATAAAGAGTTTCCATTTCATTTTTAAACTGTGCAAATGTAACCAAGTGTTTTTTATTGTTGTTATTATTTCCTTTCAGTCTCTGATAATAGTGGTCTAATTTTGACTGCTCCCCAATCTCTGGTTTGACATGAATGAAGGTGTTAGTTTGCCATGTGGGGAAGGAAAGCCTGCTTATGGGTTCATTTTCTTTTGATATTTTGCAGTTAGGGAGCTTTAGATAAGGTGAAAATTCTGTATCAAGTTTTTCCTGGGCAGTCAATTTATAAATGCTATTGTTCTCCCTTTTGTCAAATTGCTTCATTGTCAATGTCTTTTCAAAGCAAGGTTTTGATTGAATTGTTTTTGATCTACTATCCCAACTGTATGGATCTTGAATCTCTGATTTGTAGACAGAACCTTCTACTTGAGTAAACTGCATGAAACCATGACCCTTCTTCTGTTTCTTAAGTGATGTGTCTGAAGGTCTTTCTGGTGACCTAGTTAGTGGATTTGCCTGGTTGTTTTTGTTGAGGGAAGATCGCATCTGTATTAATTTTAGTGTTTCTTCTTCCTTGGTATAAATAGTTTTCTGTTCCCATATTGTTGGTAGGTTTTCTTTTAAATGTTGTGAGACAGAGCTTTCCCTTTCTTCCTCTCTGAACAGTTCAGTTTCTCCACATTTATCTTTAAACAATGCTTGTAAAGCTGTATTTGAACTATGTCTTGAATAGTTCATTTCCTCTTCTGAATCCTCCCTCATAAAGTAACTTTCATTTCTAAAAGGTAAATTTGTTTTTATTTGTTTTAATGGTATGGGAGGTGAATGAAGTGAAGTAATTTCATGACTGATTCCCTTTAGCTGCCTTTCTGACACCAGTCCTGACTTATAAAGTTTTTCTATAAACAGGACCTGGAGGTACTTGCTCAAATCAGTTTTTAGACTTAATAATTCATTTTCCGATAAATCTTGAAGATAATTTTGTAGAGATTTGCTTACAGGGTATTTCATGTTTATTTTAAGGCCTGAACCAAAATTCCCATCTGCAATGTCTTGTCCTAGCTCACTCTTACTTCTCACAGGGGACATGCTGGCATGGAGAGCCATAGTGTCTGTCTCATTGAATAAGTTGCTCACTGAAAGATTCTTCAGGAAATAATTTTGGAGAATTTCACTTAGAAAACCTCTAAGCTTTGTTTCTAGATGTTTATCTATGAAATGATGGTTAAAATTATTTACAAAAGACATGATTTCTTTTACAGTTTCTGAGTATTTCTCCTGAAAGGGGCTTTGCTCTTTTAGCTCTGCCTTCTCGTTCATCAGATAGAGCTTGTGATAGATTGTTGGTAAGTCCTCCTTGGTGATGTGACCTGATTCTGTAAGTCTTTCAACAAGGTAATGCTGAATGTGTTTACTTAACTCAGACTTCAAATTTTTTACTTCTGTCTCCGAGAGTTTCTCTAGAAACACACGCAGCTTTGGATTCAAAATGGGTTTCCTGTCTACTTTTTTGTCTGCTTTATTAAAATTCTCTTGAGTTTTTTCTAAGTGTTCTGTACCACTTGATGAAGACTGTTTAATTAGACTTTCTGACTCTTTTTCTGGTTGTTGTCTTCTTTCAGACTGACTGTATTTGAAGAAAATACTGAAGATATTTTTTAGGAAGGTTTTTAACATTGCTGTGTCACTGTCTTTAACTTTATCCAGTGAGCTACTTGAACTTTCTAAATTAGAACCTAGCTCCATCTCCTCTGTATCAGTTAGTGAGTCTGTCTTTGCATCTTGCACTTGATATTTTGACTCTTGTGTGGATATACTTTGGCAGTCTTCTGTATATTCAGCTCCACTCACAGAAGAGTCTAGGGGGTTGATGCTAAATGTGTTCTGTCTGGAAAGAAGTTTTATTTGGCTTCTGATATCAGAATACTGCTCTGTGGAAGAGGTTGTCTGTGAGTCCAACAAAGAGTTCTGGTGTTCTTTATCTAGTTCTATCACCTTGATTATCCCAGATTCTAACAGAGTATTTACAGGAAAGGACTGTATTATTTGACTTATGACCGATTTCGACTGTGACAAGTTAACTTCATTGCCTTTTTCTTTATAGTTGAGAATCTGTGAAGATGCACTTCTCTCCCAAGGTGTCAGCAACTGATCCTGTGAGTCCATCTGGGCCTCAGTTGAGCTATTTGTTCCTATCCCCAGTTGTGAGAATATGGGTGCAGTGAATATTTGCTTGATAACGTATTCATATATGCTACCACTTAAAACGTGTTCACAGCCAGATTCTTCACTTACTAAATGTTTTTTCTTGAAAGTACTCTTTCTGTTCATTGGAAAATTTCTTTCAGCAGCCTCTAAGAGCTTTTCAGAGACATATTCTTCTATGTCTGAAGATTTTCTTGGTTCACCTTCTGGAAGTAAATCTTGAGGACTATTTTTAACTACAGGACTTAAAAGAACCTGGGAATTTAGAAGGTCTTTTGATGAACGCCAGCTGTTTAGATCTTGGACTTTTTCAAACACTCTGTCATCTTTGCTATCAGATGGCCTGCTGTGTACACTTGGAGGTGGAGAACAGCTTTCATCATTTGTGTAGACTTCTGGTTTAGAAAACAACTCATCTGAAAGGTCTTGCAGATTTTTACTTAAAATTGATTTGAGTACTATTGACTGTTTTAAAATTTCAATATCAGAGGTAAAATTTATTGAGTTTGAGGGGCGATGTATGTTTACATTTTCAGTCACTGATGATGCTCCTTGGACATTTGATAAAGATACCTTTGGGAGCCATTCTAACTTACTTTGTATATTTGAAGAGTCTACTGTGGAGATATCAGGATCCAGCATATTCTTAGTAACTGGAGGTTCTGCTGCATTGGTAGTAGTATCTGAATTGGCAGTAGGACTGCCACTTGGCAATCTAGTGTTACTATCTAAAGATTTTGTTGAAATGATACTGGGATCATGTGACAACTTATTAGTATCTGAAGACTTTCTTGCATTGATACTAGACTCACGGCTCAACTTAATAGGATCTGAAAGCTTTGTTGAAATGATACTAGGATCATGGGACAAATTGTTAGGATCTGAAGACTTTGCTGAAATGATGCTAGGATCACAGGATAACTTATTAGGATCCGAAGACTTTGCTGAAATGATGCTAGGATCACGGGACAG
>JADRCD010237848.1:0-36176 GCA_019843815.1 Montemys delectorum | reverse complement strand
TCCAAATACTTTCTCATGGTTAGTATTTTTATAATCCTAAGACTTTAACAAAACTTTTGATGGGTCCAGCAACACTTTTTTTAGTAGAGGTTACAGAGTTCTCTAGAGCATTTTCAAAGGGCAACATGATGACCCTTGGCACATTCAGGGAAGGAAGTGATCTTAGTGTTCCAGGAAACTGAGGCAAACACTTGTTTAAGGGCTTCTGCATAGAGTATAAAGAAGAAAGAAACCTTTCCAAAGCCTTTAGTATTCGGCTGCAAAGGCTTCCAGACTAGATGGCAGAGAGAGACACTAATCCATCACAGTCTGTCTGTCTAGCTGGCTGGCACCCTGAAGCATGATTAACTCATGCCTGACTTCTGCCAATCTCACAGGTAAATGAGGAATAAAGGGACCGGAAACTCAATCTGTCTTTTAGTACATTTGACTCCAGCTGTGACATTCAAGTATTGTTTTCATTTAGAAATATATATATATATATATATATATATATATATTCCAATTGTACCTTGAATCCATTGTAGAGTCTGGCACAGCAACTCTAAGCTTATATAAGAAGGTAAAAATAAATACCAGGTATACATGTAACTTGCAATTTTAAGTGAACTCTAAATAATTCCAGTATTAAATGCTAAATGTGGAATAACAATTTGAAGTTTTTCACTTGAGGAAACTACAATGGTTTGGTGCCAACAAGTTTTATAACAACCTTTCGATCCATCAATTGAGAGGCTGTGGATGACTATCATTACCAAGAATCTAGTAACTGGAGCCTTGAGGAGCCTTTCAAGTTTCAATAGCTCCATAATAGCTCCTTAACTGTAAGCACGAGGTAGAATACACTGAAAGCACTACATCCAAAGATTTTGTGTTTTTCTCTTTTACGTTCTTGGACTGACAGTGACGAGAGAGTGACATCTAGCTCTTGCTTCTCTTTCTCCCCCAGTGAGTCCACCCTCCATCCTGTAATTGAGAATGTACAGGTGATCAATGAAGCTGGGAATTTTCTCTTGAGGGAAATAAGCAGACTTTTTGAAGCTCTATACTCTTAAAAGGCCAGAGAAGATACTGTTGGTCACTGACTCCTCAGCCCTATGTCTTCCCCTGCACACACGCAATGGTACAGTCCACAGCTGAACTAATGTGGGGGCTGTCTCAACAAAAACTCTCACACTTGAATTTCAGACGTGAAATTCTCATGTTACAAAATACTATTTTCCATACTCACTGTTAACCATTTAAAAACATGTGACTATTCTTATTTCACAGGCTACTCAAGTCAGTGAGACTAGTTTGGCCCTTGTTTCTTACCAAGGTAAAGTTTAACTCAGTTCTGAAGTTAGTATACTAGACAGAGATACTTAGTTTTCAAGTTAAGACCTTACTTAACCTGAGCTTTGATCTCTAGCTCTGACTACTACATAGTAATTTTTAATGAGTAAACATTACTCCAGATCTTTCTCTTAACCAAAGAACCCTGCACCATAAGTCCTTCATAAAACACTACCAAGAAAACCTGTGCTAAGTATGGTTTAGCCCATAATTCTTTCATGAAACTCCAAAAGAACCAGATGCAGCTGGCCTTGGAACCCACACACCCAAATGAACACCAGAAAACCTCTATAAAACTATTAATTTGAAGAGGGGAAGCCATTAAAGCCACTTCACAGGCAAGAAAGTTATGTAGCAAACCAGGATTCTGGAATATAAAAGAAATAAACCATCCCCTCTGCTGGAGTGCAGCAAAGACAGCCTCCCACTCTGCGTTAGTTCATGGCGGCTTCTAGGCACACACTTTCGTCCTGGTCATTTTCATCTTTACTCATAGACATTTATTCTCATAACAAATTTATTCACTTCAAAAATAATGTCTGGTGGAGTATAGTGATGCACACTTAAAACAATCCCAGTACTCAGGAGGCCAGGGCAGAAGGATTCTGAATCTGAGACCATCCTGAGCTACACAGACCCTGTCTCAAAAAACTAAGGGTAGCCAGGTGGTACACACCTTTAATCCTAGCACACAAGAGGCAGAGGCAGGCAGATCTCTGAGTTCAGTATCAGCCTCATATACAGATTGAGTTCCAGGACATCCAGGGCTACAGAGAGAAAAACAAACAAACAAACAAACAAACAAATAGCCAAAGAACAAGGCAGACATGGTCATGGGAACAGCTGTAATCCTAGCATTCGAGACACTGAGGCAGAAAGACTGCTTTGAGTTCAAAGCCAGCCTGAACTACACAGGAGTACTAGGCCAGCCAGAGCTACAAGGCCCTGTCTCAAAATTTCACACAGACGACTGACAGACATACAGACATACAGACTAACTATGGATGTGGCTCAGTGGTACAGTACTTGCCTAGCATGTACAAGTCCTGAGTTTGATCCTCAGCACCACAGAAATAAATTAATGTATGCAGTTAAAAAATGCTCTCTACTGGGAAACCCTGAGAGAGTGTCCACTGCCATCATTCTGCCTGGGCTCTACAGTAACCAATTTTTCAGTTTTTAAAATAAGTTCAATTTTAAAAGATTTTTTTAAAAAAAAAAATATTGTGCGTATGTGTGTGTGTGTGTACGTGTATGCTCGCGCACGCATACACCTGCACACACTCATGTGCTGAATAAGTCCAGAGATATCCAATTCTGCTGGGGCTGGAATTGCAGAGTTGTGAGCTGTCTGATGTAGGTACTGGAAATTAAACAGTGCATTTTCTTAACTACTGAGCCATCCTATAAGCACAATTTTTATGAGCACTTAAATCAAGCCACTGCAGTAATCACAAGTGTTATCATAAATACCAACAACTGGGAAACTCAACCCTAATTCCTCATCATAGGGAATAATCTTTTTTTCTATCCACTGCTTGTTAAACACAGCATTTCCAAGTCCTTGTTCCACATGGGAATGAGGCATCTGATCCTGTACAATTAACAGTGTAGTACTTCAGAGTTGTCTCTACGACACTGAGCCAGCATAAAATAATCTGTGGCAATAAGCATAGTTATACAATTGAAGATCATACACTAAGTTTATATGCACTCCTAACAACACTACACGGTCATCTAAAACGCCACAATAACTAAGGAATTTAAGTAATGTAAAACAGGGATTCCTTCCAAAATAGAAGGCGAGGTCTGAGTATTGATCAAGGGTAGAACAGTTTCCAGGCCCTGGATTCCATCCCAACACCATAAAAAAAAAAAAAAAAAAAAAAAAAAAAAAAAAAAAAAAAAACCACAACCCAGTAACTAGCAAATAAAATCTTAATGCTATTGTTATACATAAAAAGGTGAGGTCCAAATGACACGAGGAATAATTCCTTACATCTCTCTGTAAAAGCAAGATGTACTAAATTCGGGCTTTTAAAAGCCCAAAGTTTGTCTGAATTCAAAGGCTTCTCTTCTGTGACTGCAAGGTTAATCACAAACTACTTATGATCAAATATGAAATACCTCCCTCTTAATTCAACAGCTGGCCCATGTATGTTTGTTTCTTTAAGTGGTTCAAATAACTGATGAAAAGACCATCCAACCCCAACCAACCAGTCGAACCCCCACGGCTCACAATCCATTCATTAACTACAAGAATTCACAGCTGTACAGTTCAGATTTTAAAAACCTCTCCTTTTAAAGCTTGCATCATCTTCCTCCTCATTCCAACCTTTCTGGTCAGCTAACTAAACACAAGTTTAAAGGACACGTCTCATAGGCAGAGGGGGAGGAGGGTTCCTAGGCTGGGAGCCCAGACCTGTCAAACACATTTTTTTTAAGTGCTTCGGGAAAATGTCAGCCGAAAGGTTCACGAAGCCCAGTAAAATGTCTTTTATAACCCTTTGTATATCCAGAGATTCGGCTAGACAAAAAGAGACCAGTTTTCGGTTTTGTTCCTCGGGGGGAGAGGAAGGCTGGCCGGGTGATAGCTGGGGCAGTTTTCAGCTCGGGCCCCAGTGCCAGTTGGGTGGCCCACCCCAAAGTTGCTCGGGACCTGAGGCCGGGTGCGGACACCACCGACGGCCTGGGAACAATGCGGGGCTCCGGGGCGCCCATGCTGAGGCCTGGGGAGCCAGGCAGCAAAGGCTGTCCCCCGCCCGCGCCGCCGAACAAAAGGCGTCGCGGGGCCAGCGCCCGGGCCGGGAAAAGTTTGTGAGAGGCCGGGGCCGAGGCCCGCGCGCGCCGCCCCGCACAATGGCCCGGCCGAGCGCGGGAAGGCCGAGCGCCACGCCCCCGCTCCGCAGGGCCGCGGCCCAGTACCTGGTGCGTGTCCTTCCCGCCGCCCGCGGCCGCCGCTGGCCCGCCGGGGCCGCTCGTCATGTTCACGTACAGGGAGCGGGAGAGCGGGCTCCGCAGCGTCCACATCCTCCGCGCCAGCCACACGGACGCCAGGCTCAGGCACAGCCAGCCCGCCAACAGTCTCATCGGGGGGCCGCGGCCGCCAGCTCGGATCACCGCCGGGCCCAAGCCCAGGAGGAGGAGGAGGAGGAGCCGCCGCCTCCGGCCACCGTCGTCGCCGCCCGAGCTCGAGCCATCGCGGCCAAGTCGCCCGTGCAGCCCCCTTCGGGGCCGAGGCGGGGGGTTGGGGGTGGGGGGAGTGGGAGGAGAGGCAGGCGCGCGGCCTTCTCACGTCCCCCGCGGCCCTTCCCAGCCCGGAACGCCAACGACTCCAGGTCCGGTTTCTACCCGGTGCACGTACAAACGCGGGAGGGGCGTTCTCCCTGCCCAATGAGCGAAGACTGGGCGGCCCGGGAGGAGGGAGAAAGGGCGTGCGCGCTCTCCGTGGCGCCGCCTGCACTCATAATGGCGGAAGATCTGGGGGGGACTTCCTAAAGGGGTCTAGAGTCCTGCCGCTCCGAGGAGGGGCCTGCAGGACTTCCGTTCTTTCCTTGCTTAGTAGTAACTAGCCTGTGGGCCCCTCGACTACACTTTTGACCTAGTTGTTCACTCGAGGAAGAAGGGACCTCATCCCTTTCCCCAGTCCTGACACACAGACCCAGATTTAAGTGATAGACCAGCGCTGCCCTTCTTGCTACAGTCTTGACTGTCTACTTAATAATTTCCATCTAAGGTCAGCGAACCTGGCTCCCAACTCCAAAAGCCGCCCGTCAGCTGCAAAGCAGAGAATCTAGGTGGAAAGGATCCCACTGCTACTCCCAGCCCCAGCGTTCCCAAGCCTAAGAAGCTGCTGTCACAGGTCTAGTGAAGCCCTCACGAGTGGAAAGCTCTGCCTTTGTTGGAAGCTGATGCTGCTGGAGCACTCAACGAACTGAGATGGAAAATAGCACCTGCTCAACAACAAAGGCCACAAGTTAGTCCTGGCTGCCATGTTTCCTTGAGCTGACAGAAGTTGGACCAGGCATTCTTAAATTGAGCTCGGTCTGGGGAGATTTAGCCAGATATTTTTTAGATAGTTTATAGCAGGAAGAAGCCCAATGTTTCTAAACTGAGGGTCATGAAATGTTCCTGTGTCTCAACTTCCTGTTGCTACTAAGCCACAACATATTTCCTAGCCCAGCTACTCACACCTTCCCAGGTTTGTTAGAATATGCTTTTCATTTGACAGCACCAGAGATTCTGTACATTAATTTTAGTATAAAACAAATTTATCTTTACATTAATTTCATCACACTACACTGGAGAGATTTCCATTTATGAAATAATGACCCCTAGATGAGAAATGTCATTCCTTACCACAAACTCTTTAGGTGTTAAAGAATCTGTTTGCCATCTTTCCTTAATGAGAATATTCTGTTAGCTAAAGTGCATAGAATATAACAAAATACTTTGTATTCTCTCATACTGGTATATTCCCTGACATCTCTCCCAGTTGCTTATAAAACCAAAGACTTACCTTACTAAATTGAGCTCAACTTTCTAGAAGTACTGGTCCAACATACTTAAAAGAAGCTATAATAGTGAGTGTAAATGACTGCATTATGTCCCCTCTTTGAGTTCCAATAAAGCTCTTCTTGTACCAAACCAGAGTCTTCATCTTTTTAAGTAGAGATGCAACAAGAGTGCATAAATGGGCATATTTCATTTCTAAAGACAAAGAATACAGAAAACTGTGTCCTAACTATAGATTAAGCTTGCTTAACCACAGCTCTAAGACCTCAAAATGTGTACTCTAAACAGGAGGCAAAGATACATCTGATAGGATCTGAAGAATTTGGGGTCAACTGGACAGCCAAGAACCCTAGCAAATTTTGCTTTACACTTGAGCAGCTCACCTAGAAAAAAAATAAATTACCCTCACATTCAAACTACTCTATAATCACAAACTACTTGTGTAGGTGTGATTTACATTTAGGAAGCACAGGGAGAAAGCAAAGCACAGCATAAGCAAATGAAAAAGCAAATATGATAGCAAACCTTTTTATAGAGGGTGGTATCCCAGCTCCTGGCTGTTCGATCCATCCAAGAAGCCTTGCCTTCTCTCCTCTCAGCCTCCTGAATTACAAATCAGGAGGAAGGAAAGCTGCAAGAGTAAATATACAAAGCAGTTCAGATGCCCTCGGGGACGGCCCAGTACAAGGATGTCACTACTGTACATTAAAACCTCAGTTATCCCTGATGGGAATAGCAAGAGACACCCCTAATACAGAAAGCCAAATAGAGGCAATATCCTTTCCAATGTGGCTTTGATCTGTAGGCAGTAACACTCAAGAGTCACATACCTGCTATCTTGTGCCTGCTGTCTAGCCTGGGTTTCTGTTCTATTACCAGAAATTGTGGCTGGGTCACTTTACAAATATCCAGGCAAGCAGCTTCTTTCTTAAGTAACTTCCCCCAACTCTTCCCTTACCTCCCCTTCCCCTTCATCTCCTCTCTTTAACCCTCCTTTCCTTTTCATCAGGCCTTGTTATACAGGCTAAGCTGGCCTTGAACTCACAATCATCCTGACTATGCCTCACAAACACAGGGATCACAAGAAGGTACTGCCACTCCTAACTTCAGATCTGCTTTTCAATTTCAAAGTACAATGTGAAAAAAAAAAACACAGAAAGATAGAGGCATGGATTTGCAGAAGACTTAAAGCATTGTAGCCTCCTTGTGGAGCTAATAGTCTAAAAGGGCTCCTGTAATTGAATGCTTTTCTCCAATTTTTGTATATACATGCGCATATGCATGTGGGTGCATGTGTACGCATGTGTGAAAGAGATTGACTTTGGGTGTCCTCCCCTATAGTAAAAATTTTGGTTTCTATAAAAAACACAAATATTATGAGAATATGTTTTGTTTTAAACCCATATATGGGACATGGGTCTGCTTCAGACTGTCCACAGCAGCTATGATTTGTCTCATGCTCTAGCAGGGACACTGTCTTGCCAGCTGTAGATAGTTTCTGTGACTGTGTGACATTTAGAATTCTGAGGACTCTTCAGAGGGTATATAAATGCTAGAGCCCTACTAGGTGAGCTGTTGGGTTAGTTGCTGTCAGCTGAAGTTTGCTAATTAGCCATGCACAAAGAAGAAACAACAAGAAATTAAATTTCTGACAGCCAAGATCAAACTTGCCCCTAATCAGCAGGAAGTAGTCTAATGATAGCATCGTCCCTCTCCCTTCTCTCCTTTCTTCTGTCATATCTACTGTTAGGAAGTTGAAAGGGTAGAAGAAAAATTCACAAAGTAGCCAAAAGAATGGCTGTATTCCCCTGTCATAATCCAACTTTTTTTTAAAAGACGTAGTCTGTCACTGAACCCAGCACACATGAGTTGGCTGATCAGCAAGCTCCAGTAATCTGCCACACTCCCACATTTCCACAGTAGGGTTTTACACACACACACACACACACACACACACACACACGCGCATGGTAGAGTTACATACATTCTCTACCATACTACCAATACTGGGAATCTAATTCAGGTCCTCATCTTGAGCAGAGGGTCACTTTACCCCCAGAGCCATTTCTCCAGCCCATACACAAATGTTTTTAAGCTTCTTAATAATATTTGGTACACCTTCAGAAAAAGGTACATTTGACCCAACATATTAAATTAAATGTGTATTAAACTAAATGAGACAGGCCCTGTCTCAAAAAAAAAAAAAATGCGGTTTTAAGAACCTCTGAAAACTAAGATTAGTAAATTATTTGTTTCAGAACTTTTGTTTCATGTTTTGTTTTTCAAAACAGTGTTTCTCTGTGTAGCCCTGGTTGTCCTGGAATTCAGTCTGTAGACCAGGCTGCCCTAGAATTCAGAGATCTATCTGCCTCTGCTTCCAGAGTGCTGGGATTAAAGGTGTACCACGACCACCCAGTTTATGATCTGGATCTTAAATATCTCTCTTTGGAAAGTCAGTTATGTCAAATGATGTTTTGCTGGGGCACACAGGTAAAAGGATGCCTTGCTAAAGCAGACATGTGAAAGAATGTTTTCCTGAAGCAGACACAGGTAGAAGGATGTTTTGCTAGAGTAGACACATAAAAGGACCCATGATGGAGGAGGATAAATATGAACCCACTAACAGTGGGAGACTAGCACTGACCATTGGTTTGGTTTGCTCTGCCTTGATATTCTTTGCTAATTACACGAATGTGTTGGTTCACCTTACATAGCATTGTTGAGCTCAACTTGTGGTGATGACACCATTGAGAGAAACTTGCCAAAAAAGTGCTTGTGAGGTTCCTGCAGTAGTTTGCCACTTTTGGGGTCTTGCCTCAGGCTTGTTGGTAAGCCTGACGGTTTCTTCAGGATTGAACTACAGCTACTGATTCATGCTTGTTGTCTCCCTGCCAAAAAGATTGGTCTGTAGCTGCCAGTGACCTGTCTGCCTGCCTAGAGGACTGGTCTGCAGCTGCTGAGTCATATTTGGTGTTTGCTACAGGACTGAACTGCTGAGAAAGAAGATCGAGCTCGTCCCCAAAGAACCATTGCTGAATAGAACCACTTCCCCTACATCCTAATAACTTTTCTCTTCCACTGCCTCTGCTGGGTGCTGGGCTAGAGGAGAGGTTGAACCCTTATTAAAAGTAGGTTGCAGGGCTGGAGAGATGGCTCAGAGGTTAAATGCACTGACTGCTCTTCCAGAGATCCTGAGTTCAATTCCCAGCAACCACATGGTGGCTCACAACCATCTGTAATGGGATCTGTTGCCCTCTTCTGGTGTGTCTGAAGAGAGCAATTGTGTACTCATAAATAAAATAATAAATCTTAAAAAAAAAAAAAGTAGGTTGCAAAAAATGTATGCCTGCACTAAGGTCCATGTGAAAAAAGATTGGTCACTAACCTGTGGGAGGCAGTAGAACCGTTTGGAGAGGAGGTCTAGAAGGAAGTTAGGCCAGTAGTATGTGTTTTGTATGTGTGAGTATGTGTGGGTGTGAGTGTGCATTTCTCCTCTTCTTTCTTCTCTTCCTCCCTCCCTCTTCTCCTCCCATCCTCTCTCTCCCCCTTCTTTCTGCCTCTCCAACCTCTTTCCCTGGCTGTGATCAGGTGAGAAATTTTGCTCTCCACACTCCCCATCATGGTATTCTTGCCACAAAGCAAAAGTGCCCAGGGATTAAAACAAACCTTTTCCTCTGTTAACATCCTCAATCTTTGTTGTTGTTGTTGGTTGGTTGGTTGGTTTTTGGTTCTTTTGTTTTGTTGTTTTTTTGTTTGTTTGTTTGTTTTTCAAGAGAGGGTTTCTCCGTATAGCCCTGGGTATCCTGGAACTCACTCTGTAGACCAGGCTGGCCTCGAACTCAGAAATCTGCCTGCCTCTGCCTCCCAAGTGCTAGGATTACAAGAGTGTGCCACCACCACCCAGGTGTCCTCAATCTTTTATCATAAGAATGGGACTATGACTAACATGATACTCAAACTTTTTTTTTAATTAGTAAATGTAACAGGTTATTTCTTTTCTAAAAACTTTAGTTATTTGCAGTGGAATCATTCTGATCTCAGATAAATTCAAAGTCAAGGTGGAACTGAAAACAGGTTGTTTTGTTTTCTTGGTTTGGTTTGCTTTGCTTTGCTTTGGTTTGGTTTTTAATAGAAGTTGGGGCTAAAGAGAGAACTCAGTAGTTAAGAGCATTTGCAGCTCTTCCAAAGGATCTGGGTTTGATTTCCAGCATCCACACAGTGGCTCACAAATATCTATAAATCCATTTTCAGGGAATCTGACACCCTCTCCTGACCTCAGCCAGCACCAGACAGACACAGGGTACACACACCTGCATGCAGGCAAAACACCCATACACATAAAATTTAACTTAAAACAAAACAGCAGCCTAAACACCTGAAGACCTATGGTAGCAAACAAAAATGACAAAGTGTGCGTCACTGGAGACTTCCCAGGCCTGCTCACTCAGGCATTGCAACACCTTAGCATCTGCGCCCCTGAGACAATACATGGTGCAGAAGCCTGGGTGTGTCTTCTTGCTTGTGTGATCTGAGGCAAATCACTTGGCCTCCCCACATCTGTCTCGTTCAAATATGAAAGGCTTATTATAACACCTCCACACTTGCAAAGAACTGGCTCTGCTATTGTCTTTAGCTTGTATGAGTCATCCTTCTTTCAGATGTCCTTTCCTTGCCTATAGCTGACTGATTTTACAATTCATCTGTGATAACCAAATGATCTGAAATTCTTATTGGCTACAAAATAATACTCACAGCCGGGCGGTGGTGGTGCACGCCTTTAATCCCAGCACTTGGGAGGCAGAGGCACCAGGGAAGCAAAGATCCTGGAGGTTTACCCACCAGTTAGGCTAATTAAAATGACAAGCTCCAGGTTCAGTGAGGGATTCTATGTCAAAAATAGATAGATAAAGCCTGGTGGCACATGCCTTTAATCCCAGCACTTGGGAGGCAGAGACAGGCAGATTTCTGAGTTCTAGCCCAGCCTGGTCTACAGAGTGAGTCCAGGACAGCCAGGGCTACCCAGAGAAACTCTGCCTCGAAAAAAACCAAAAAACAAACAAACAAACAAACAAACAAAATAATACTCACATAACTATGATGATCCTAAAGTGGTCTCTGTCTCTTCATAAATTATTTTCCTAGGACCTATAATGATCATTTCTTCTAACTAGCATGTCTGGGATGCCCCCATAGCTGTGCCAGTGTTTTGAATGCTTGATCTCCAGGTGATGATGCTATCTGTGGTAGGGGCTTGGGGGTACTGGGGATGATGACTATGGAGCCTGGGAGGTGGGGCCTGACTGGCAAAAGTGTACTCAGAGGTAGTCTCTGAAGGTTAGAGCCCAGCTCTGATTTAGGTCTAGTTCTCTGTTTCCTGGTCAGCCACACTGTGAACAGTCATTCACTGCCTCATGGGATGCCACCATGCCTTCTCGGCCATGATGAATGGAAGACCAATACACAGAACAAACCTTTCCTCCCTTACTGTTTCTGTTAAGCATTTTGTCATAAAAATGAGCAAAATATTGTAAAATCTAATCTTTTGTTTTATTTGTTTTGTTTTTCGAGACAGGGTTTCTCTGTATAGCCCTGGCCGTCCTGAAGCTCACTCTGTAGACCAGGCTGGCCTCGAACTCAGAAATCCACCTGCCTCTGCCTCCCAAGTGCTGGGATCAAAGGCGTGCGCCACCACGACGGGTGGTGTAATATCTAATCTTATGATATCTTGTCCTAAAGGGATGAAAATGAGAGCTGAGGGTAAGAAATACAAAATTCAAAACCCTGAATCTTTCAAACAACATCACAAATTCAGGCAGCAAACTCAAGTTATCCACTGCTCAGAGATGCTTGTCTCTTCAGTGAGGAAGTCTCCTGCTCTCTGGCTTATATAACTTTCCCACCTAATTCATCTTTTTGCCTCTGTAGCAGGGATGATGGTTCACCTATTTCCAGAACATTTAAAACTGGTACAGCTCCCCCACCCCAAATGACAATCTGCTACTACCTCCATTCACATTAGCAATATCAGTAGATGGTACAAAGAAAGGAAATTTCCACATACTCAGTAATATTTGTTGAGCACAGTAGCACATCAGGCCCTGGACTGGAGGACTAGAACTTTAACAAGCATAGGATTTCACATCCCTCAAGCTTTCTGTCTAGTGTGGAGGCGGAACCAAGTAGCAACCATGAAAGGAGTGATAATTATGAAATGCTGAGTACCAAGATTGAGTTGTATATTGTTAGCTTTAGAAAAACACAGTCTAAGTGGGAGTGGGAAGCAGGACTCATCAGGGCAAGCTGCCAGACTTCTTTAGAGGATGTCTCTAAGCTGCCGAGTTGCCCAAGTTCCTGCTGGGCTGTAGGTATACACTGAATGACTACAGAGACAGAAATGGGGTGTTTCCCACAACCTTTTAGATTGTGAGCAATCATGGTCATAGAATTTTAAAGAAAACTACTCAGGTTAGCACCATGTCCTACATTCAGTTAACAATCAAATGGTAGTGACGTATATCGTTGAAGCATATAAAATTAATCCCACAGTCCTTGGACAAGATACTTAAGATGTACCAGGGATGAACAACCATTACTTTCAACTTAGCCACTTGAAAGGCCCAGTGTGTGTGTGTGTGTGTGTGTGTGTGTGTGTGTGTGTGTAAGCCACATGTATTCCTTCAAACTTCATCCATTTTATGTAGGTTTTTTTTTTTTTTTAATCTCAAAGAGCTAGGCATCGTGGTACAAATTGGAAAGTAGAGGCAGGAAGATCAAAAGTACAGTTTCCCACATCTGTACTTATACCATCTTGTGGGAGAATGCTTCTGAGACTTATGCTTTTGGCAGTGCAAGAGGTTAAATCCAGAGCCTTGTGCATACTAGGCAAGTGCTCTACCACTGACCCACTTCCCCAGCCCTTAGTTTTTGGATAGTGTCTTACTATGTAGCTCGAGATGATAAGCTTGAAGGGATACATGTGGCTTATACACAAACACTCACACACAGTAAATATGGACCTTTCAAGTGACTTTATGAGTCAGAAATCTGATAAAAGGAGAAAGCTCTTGTTTTCATTGTTTCTGGGGGCATTTTCAAAGGTCCAGAACTCTTTCATCTTGCTTTAAATGCACTTTCAAAGCAGCCCTTATGCTTGGCTTCTTAATTGCTCTCTCTATATACATATGGGTTTGGACTTATGAGTGATTGTGCCCTCTCTACCCGATTCACAATATAACTTTATGATACCTCATTCTGATACACTTACTTTGAAACCATAAAAACTTTATTTTGTGACTATAAAACATTCAAACTTCTGTTTTATATGAAACATAAAAACGCTGCCCTGGACCATGAGAATGCTTTTAAAAGACTTTTAAAATCTAAATATTGTCTAGCAGAGTAAATATACATGTACATAAACAAAGTTATCTAGAAAAGTTTGTGTACTGTGTGGCTGAATAGCCACGTGCCTGCTGGCATGAAAGAGGCCACTGCTTTATTTTTGCACAACTACAAAGTGGTCAGAAATAAGGAAGAACATTTTGATGAAAGAGGATACTTGGGCAATCCACCAACCCAGAATCAGACAGAACTATCTCTCTTCTTGGAGAAAACTGTGATTCACTTTTTAAATAGCCACATATTCTCTGGGCATATTTTATAATTAAGCCTAGGATCTTCCTCATACTTGATGTGAGTACAACTCACTGTGGAGCTGAGGGAGAATGAGGCCTGAGGAAGAAGCTTAGTTGGAGCTTGGGCTGTAACTCAGCTGATAAAGTGCTCATTGAGCATGCATGAAGTGCAAGGTACAGTCCTCAATGCCATGTAAAATGAGCATGGCCAGGGATGGAGCTCTGTGCTTGCCCAGCACACACGAAGTCCTAGTTTAGCACCTTAGCACTGCATCAACATGCTAGTGCATACCTGCAATCCCAGCATCAACATGCTACTGCATACCTGCAATCCCAGCATCAACATGCTACTGCATACCTGCAATCCCTGAGAAGACAGGGAATGTTTTCCTTACAATCATGAGACCCAGAACCCACATTTTATTTTATTATTAATTTTTTAAAGATTTATTTATTTTATGTATATGAGTACATTGTAGCTGTACAGATGGTTGTGAGCCATCATGTGGTTGTTGGGAATTGAATTTTTTAGGACCTCTGCTTGCTCCAGTTAGCCCCACTCACTCTGTCCCAAAGATGTATTTATTATAAGTACACTGTAGCTGTCTTTAGACACACCAGAAGAGGGTGTCAGATCTCATTATGGGTGGTTGTGAGCCACCATGTAGTTGTTGGGATTTGGACCTTCGGAAGAGCAGTCAGTGCTCTTACCCGCTGAGCCACCTCACCAGCCCCAGAACCCACATTTTAAAAACTACTTGTAAACTCATCACTAGAGAAACGAAGGCACTGGTTCCAGGTCAGTTTGTGATCACATCTTAAAAAAACAAAAACAAAACAAAAATGCAGATGGCAACTGTATTTCAATAATAACAGCCAAGGTTGTCCCCTGACCTCCACAAACATGCACACAACCTGCAACCACACCCACAAAATGTAGGGTTATCCTTGGCTACACAGCAAGTTTGAGATGGGCTACACGAGACCCTGTCTCCACACATACACACACAAAGAGAGAGAGAAAGTGAGCAAGAGAGAGCTGGGGAAAAGAAAGAAGGGGAGAGAAAAAGAGAAAGACAGAGAGACAGAGAGAGACACAGAGACAGAGACACAGAGACAGAGAGAAAGAGACGGAGAGATCGAGACAGAGAGAGACACAGAGACAGAGACACAGAAATGGAGAGATAGAGACAGAGAGATAGAGACAGAGACATGAACAGGGAAAGGGACAGAGGGGAAAGAGAGACAAAGAAAGCAAATTGGAGAATCAGAAAACTAAAAGTACTCCAACCCAGAACATTATGATGAAGGAGGATACTTGGGCAATCAAACTGGAAGAGGTGGTGCATGCCTGTAATCCTAGTACTTTAGAAGCTAGGTAGATTATGAGGCAAAGGCTATACAGTGAGTTCTAGGGCAGGTAAGCTACATAACAAGCATTGTCTCTTAAAAAAAAAAAAAAAAAAACCAAGAAGCTCCCTACTATTTTCCTCTCTGGCTAAAGTGTCAAAAATTCTTTGTACCATTCCAAGTCCTAAGGTAGATGAAGTCAGCACTGAGCACAGCTGCTGAGTTGCTCTGTTCTTAGCTATTAGCTGTCTCAGCTCAGGACACTGGGCATTGAACCCAAGATCCTGAACATGCTAAGTTAACTACATGCCCTTCTCAGTGTTGAAGCCTCTGTAAGAGTTTAAGGTGTTTCAGAGTGTGTTCAATTCTTCCCTTGGTTTCATTTCCCAGTGTTTGTTGTTTGTACATATAAAGGTTATTGAGTTTTGTGTGTTAATTTTCTGTCCTGTTACTTTAGTGAATATATTTGTTAGCTGTAGTATTTTTCTGGAAAAGTCTTTATGATCTCTTTAAGACAAGATTTTACTTTGAAGCACCTCTAGGTTGGCCTTGAACCCTCGGCCTTCTGAATGCTGGGATCATAGGCATGAGCTACTATGTCCAGACTTCTCTTCTACCGAAGTAAAGAGCACTTTTTCAGCACATACCCTAAAACTGGAACAAGACAGAGAGGATTAACAAGCTCCCTGCACAAGACTAACATAAAATTCTATAGAGTGTTCCGTATCTTTAACCTTAAGGAATAGTCCTATGGATACTTCCAAAAGGGAGGAGGAGGACCAGGAAGAAAATGTGTTGTTGTTGTTGTTGTTGTTGTTGTTGTTGTTGTTGTGTTGTTGTTGTTGTTGAGGTGTTGTTGTTGTGTTGTTGTTGCTGCTGTTGTTGTTGTGTTGTTGGTGTTGTGTTGTTGGTATTGCTGTGTTGTTATTGTTGTGTTGTTGTTGTTTTTGTGTTGTTGTGTTGTTGTTGTTGTTGTGTTGTTGTTTCAGGCCCAAGAGATAGCACAGCAGGTAAGTGCTTTCAACAAAGCCTGGCCTTCAGAGTTTAGCCCAGTCTACCATGTGGGTAGAGGGAGAAGAACTGGCCTCTGCAAGTTGTCCTCTGTCCTTCACAAGTGCATCATAGTATATACACACAGACTTAAGACACAGACATACACACAAACAAAATAAAGGATTTTTTTTTTAAAGAGAGAGCATTTGCACTTATCACCCTTACCACCATCCATCACTACAACTTTTTGTGTTCTCAAAGAAAAGCTATCTACACATCACTTGTCACCTCTCCTCCCCTCACACCTTGACATTCTACTTTTTATGTCTAGGAATTTGACTCTAAGTGTCTTATATAAGTGATATCAAAGTGATCTTCTATGGCTGGCATTTCACTCAGAATAATGTACTTATACTTCATCTATATTGTAGCATGTGACAGAATGTCATGCCTTGCCAGTCGGTGGTGGTTCACACCTTTAATCCCAGCACTTGGGAGGCAGAGACAGGTGGATTTCTGAGTTCGAGGCCAGCCTGGTCTACAGAGTGAGCTCCAGGACAGCCAGGGCTACAAAGAGAAACCCTGTCTTGAAAAACCAAAACAAAAAAAAAGAAAGAATGAATGAATAAGAAAAAAAAAAGAATGTCATGCCTAAGGCTGAGTAAAATTCATACACAGCTTACCCATTCAACTGTCATCTTCCCTACTCCATGCCATATACCCAGCCCTACAACATCTTTACCCTCAAAAACAAATCAACATTTGCACCAGGACACAGGAGACCCAAAGTCTAGGTACTTCCATTATGCTTTTCATGTGCACATGGAAAATCCATAACCCTGGCAATTTCATTTGTGTAAATGGCAATGAGGGCTGGGGGATGGCTCAGCTCGTATACTTACATGTATAAGGATCTGAGTCTGATCCTTAGGATCCACATAAAAGCCAGTCACAGCAGTACATGCCTGTGATCCAGCACCAGGGAAGCAAAGATCCTGGAGGTCCACCCACCAGTTAGGCTAATTAAAATGACAAGCTCCAGGTTCAGTGAGGGATTATATGTCAAAAATAAATAGATGAAGCCGGGTGTGGTGGTACACGCCTTTAATCCCAGCACTTGAGAGGCAGAGGCAGGCAGATTTCTGAGTTCAAGGCCAGCCTGGTCTACTGAGTAAGTCCAGGACAACCAGGGCTATACAGAGAAACCCTGCCTCAAAAAAACAAAAAAACAAACAAACAAAAAAAGATTATAGGTAGATACATAGTTAGGTAGATAGTCAAACAGACAGATGGGTGGAAAGTAATGGAGGAAGACACTCAATACTGACCCTGCATGCATACACACCCTATAACATACACACCATGCATACACAAACACATCCATGTGTACCCTCACACCCATGTACACACAGCCACATAAAATGGTAATTAAGAAAACCACTCATGACAGTCACATGCTTGCTATCATTAATGAATCAGAAATCCTTGATTATTTCCTCAAACTCTAATATAAATGTACCTGTTCTTAGACAATCCATAAGAGAAGTGGATAAGTGTCTTCCCACATACCTTGAAAATAAGTCTCACCATTTCAGAGTTCTATGACACTCACAGAATGGGAACAATCACCTCCAAATAGCCCCTAACTGTGGCAAAATTTACAAGTGCAGATGGTGATATTTTGTGTAGAACAAATTATCAGCTTCTTATGACCCCAAATCAAATCCTTTCCCTATGTCATTCATGCATATCACATGCAGGCACACATGCATGCATGCTCTACCATCTGTTTCATAGTGTGAAGCTTGCTTGGTCCATTGCGAAGCATCCAGGAAGAACTTAGGTTACGAAACATATTTCTGCCTTATAGAATTCTAGATGTAGGTCACAGCCTACTCATCCAGAAAGAGAGTCCCTTCCCACAACCCTGCGTGGGTACTACCTGTCCCTTAAAACAATGACAGCTTGCACTTGGTGCCAGGCACTGTGCTGATGTCTTACATGAGTCCTTCCTTTCCATCCTCCTGACTCTGGTGAGATTGTTTCTCTTATCCCCACCTTTTCCCTGCAGCATCCCCCAAGGCACCTCAAGTTTCCACTGAAAAGGGGGTGAGGCAAGATTTTAAACCTGGCAGTCTTACAGAATGCCTTCGTCACCTCGACACTCTGCTGCCTCCTAGTGCTGATGGGCAGGCCTCCACATGCCAGCACCCACCCTGGCACTGGTTAAAACGCAGGTTTGCAGAATTCTCCCAGATGAACCACGTAAGAATTCTACAAACAGGGAGCTTTCGGTATGGATTACAAAGAGACGACAGAGGGAGATCTTCAGCAGAAGCAAAGATACATTTAACAGAGTGTATCTGAGAGTCACGAGATATTTTATACAGTCTGCAGTGGTAATCCATAAAAAACGATGACATTTCCTGATAGTGTCGCATTTATGAGACAGAAAGAAGCAAGGTGACAACCTAGGAAAACAACAAAAACAGGTGCTGTTATCAGCTTTGTGTTTTCAATGATAACTTGCCATCTTCAGTGTATAATGAATTTTGACAACGGTGTGACCTCCACCAAAATTAAGGATCAAAATAACCCTGAACCTTAAAAAACTCCTTTGCCTCTTTGTAATCAACAACCAACTCTAGGCCAAAGCAGTCACTTCTGTGTCCCTGTGCTGACAGGGTATCGTGTAAATGCAATCATACAACGCAGTCTTTTGCATCTGACTTCTTGCACTTAGCTTAATGTGCTTGCCATTCAGTAAACAGCCTTTCTATTGCTGCATAGTAATCCAGGATGAAGATGAACGACAACCGTGTACCAGTCAGAGGGTATCTAGGTTGTTTCTGTCAGTCTTTGGCATATGAATGATGCTGTCATGATGATTTACATGAGTGTTTTGTGTGAACATGAATTCTCATTTCTTAAGCAAGTTAACTGAGATTTCTAGGTCAAATGTGAAATGTATATTTGTATACAAGAATACTTCCCATTTCTCAAAACATCTTCACCACCTTAATTCACACCAAGAATGTGTGTGTTTGGGAAAGCCCCCGCCCCGCCCTCCTCAGCATTCACTTTATTGTCAGTTTTTATTTCAGGTGATCCTAATTCTTCTTTCCCAACATAATATTTTTATTAATTATTTGGGAATGTCACATCATGCAGGCTGATCACATTTACTTCCCAATCTTCCCAGGTCTGCTCTCCCACTGATGTGACCTCACCCCACCTAAAAAGAAGAAAAAAAAAAAAAGTCCAACTCACGCTGCCCATACACTCATTGGAGCATGGTCAAACTCCCAGTGGCCGACCCCTAAACAAAACTGGGTCCTTCGAGACCCACGCCCCTTCCAGAGGCCCAGTTGTGGAAAGCTACACTTCAGAATCCTTATCACAATTTGTAAGAGTTTTCTTAGATGACTTCCTGTCTAGGCGGTTACTACTGGGGCAGGGTGCTATGGGTTGTCACAGAAGCCTTCCATGTCCCTCTTTCTCAACTGTGATTCTGCAGTCATGGATAATACCACAGCAGAAGTAGCTTCTTTGATCTTTACAGTCAGGGAGAGTACAGATCACAGACATACCCATAGTACCTGGCAACAGCACAGCTCTTGGATAGCCACACAGTCTCTGGTGGCAGCACAGATGACGGACATCAACACAGCCCTCTGTGGCAGCACAGGCCAAAGACATCAACATGGCCTCTGGGCAACATGAGTCACAGACACCAATATGGTCCCCATGACTTCAGATGGCAGCACAGGCCAAAGACATCCACATAGCATCAGGAGTAACACACACTACAGAGGATTATCATTCTTATACAGTACTATCTCATTATTGTTTCGTTTCACATTTTCCTTTTTTTTTTCTTCTGGTTTTTCCAGACAGGGTTTCTCTGTGTAGCCCTGGCTGTCCTGGAACTCACTCTGTAGACCAGGCTGGCCTCGAACTCAGAAATCTGCCTGCCTCTGCCTCCTGAGTGCTGGGATTAAAGAGGTGTGCCACCACCGCTTGGCCCACACTTTCCTAATAAGCAATAATGTTAAGCACTTTTCCAGGTTCTATGTGTCTTCTGTGATAAAATGTCTATTCAAATTTTTACACGCATTTTGTTTGTTTGTTTGCTTGTTTGTTTTTCTGTATAGCCCTGGCTGTCCTGGAACTCACTCTGTAGACTGGGCTGGCCTCCAACTCACAGAAATCCACCTGCCTCTGCCTTCCAAGTGATGGAACTAAAGGCACATGGGCCACCACTGCCTGGCCTCTTTACATGATTTTAAATTAAATTGCCATTTCAATTGAATTTAGAGCCTTTCATTATTCCAAAAACGTCCTTTATCACTAGGCATTTTGTAAACATTGCCTTCTCATTTGTGGATTATGTTTTCATTTTCTTATCATTGTCCAAAAGAGTCTTGATTTTGTGGTTGTTTTATGAATCATAAAAACCTATGGTGGGGCTCAGGAAATGTTTCAGACAGTGAACAGCTTGCTGTCAGGCACAAGGACCTGAGTTCAGTCTCACTCACACACACACACACACACACACACACACACACACACACATATAAAACGTTAGGGTGGAACCTGTAAGAAAGAGCAAATCACAGAAAGTTTCTATGTATGTAATTTACATACCTTTACATACAAAAGATATGTGAATCCAGGTATGATGGCTCACACCTGTATCCTAATATCCAATACCCTGTGGACGATTGTCATTGGTTTGAAGCTAGCTTGTACTATATAACAAGTTCCAGGCCAGTCTGGAATACAAACTAAAACCCTGTTTGACCAAAAAGTTAAATTTAACTGGATCTATGAATGTATTTATTTCTGTGCTGAAGAGCTCAGGACCTCATACAGGCCAAGTCTACCACGGAAATAGACACCCCTCTCCAAGCTCCTGATTAAGTTGTTATAAGTCATGTTGCATGAATTATAATAAAGGTTTTTTTTTGTTTTTTGTTTTTTTGAGACAGGGTTTCTCTGTGTAGCCTTGGCTGTCCTGGAACTCACTCTGTAGACCAGGCTGGCCTCAAACTCAGAAATCCGCCCGCCTCTGCCTCCCAAGTGCTGGGATTAAAGGCGTGTGGCACCACCACATGGCTTATAATAAAGTTTTATACTACTGGTTACTTATCCTGATGCTGTGACCAAATAAATATCTAACAGAAAGCAACTTAAAGGTTGAAGAGTTTGTGTTGACTCACAATTTGAGTGGGTAGACCCAGGAGGCAGCTGGTCACACTGGGTTACCTCGAGAAGAGATGAACAGTAGTCCTCTGCACCTTCTTATTTCTCCCCTGGTACTCAGCTGGGAATCCAGAGTGGGATGGTACTGTGCCCAGGTTCAAGGTGGTTTCTCCTCCTCCAGCTATACTCCTCTGGAAACACCCTCACAGACCTACTGAGAGAAATGTCTCCTCAGTGACTCCCAATCCAATCCAGACAATGAAGAGAACCAACACACTTTTATATTAAATATGATTGTTTTTCTCACTGTGTAACCCTGGCTGGCCTTGAACTTGCTTTATAAAGCAGATTGGCCTCAAACTCAAGAGATCACCCTGCTTCTGCCCTGAGATCAAAGGGGTGCACCACCACACTCAGCTCCTTTCTCCATTTTTTTAAAGATTTATTTATTATTATAATTAAGTACACTGTAGCTGTCTTCAGATGCAGCACCAGAAAAGGGTGTCAGATCTCATTACTGGTGGTTGTGAGCCACCATGTGGTTGCTGGGATTTGAACTCATGACCTTCGGAAGAGCAGTCGGTGCTCTTACCCGTTGAGCCATCTCTCCAGCCCCTCCTTTCTCCATTTTTAAATCAGGATATTTGTTTTTATACATTTGGGTTGGATTTGCTATATGTTTTAGCTGCCAGCTATTCTTGGGTGCATGGTTTGCAAATATTTTCAGCCAGTATATGGGATGTCTCCATTCTGTGTCCTTTAGTGTGCAGAAATGACTCAGCTTTAGGTAACCCACTTCTTTATCCTGTTTTCCTTCACTGGTTTTACAGCATTGAATCTTGGTATTTGAGTGTTTTCGCTTAACTTCTATATGGTGTGGTGAGGGTCAAATTTCATTCTTCCACATGTAGCCATCTACTTTTCTCAACATCATTTATTAAAAACACTGACCTTAAATGGCTAAGATCAAAAACTCAGGTGACAGCATATGTTGGCAAGAATGTAGAGAAAGAGGAATCTTCCTCCATTGCTGGTGAGACTGAAAACTGGTACAACCACTCTGGAAATCAATCTGGAGGTTCCTCAGAAAATTGGAAATAGATCAACCTGAAGATCCAGCTATACTAAAAAGATGCCCCACCATACCACAGGGGCACATGCTCCACTATGTTCATAGCGGCCTTATTTATGATAGCCAGAGGCTGGAAACAACCCAGATGTCCCACAACAGAGGAATGGATACAGAAAATGTAGTTCATTTACACAATGGAAAACTACTCAGCTATTAAGAATGAAGACATCCTGAGTTTAGTAGGTAAATGGGTGGAACTAGAAAATATCACTCTGAGTGAGGTAACTCAGACCCAAAAGGACATGCATGGTATGTACTTACTAATAAGTGGATATTAGGGGGGGAAAGTACAGAATACCCAGGATACAATCCATAGAACTCAAGAAGGCTAACAAGTCATAAGGCCCAAGTGAGGATGCCTCAGTCCCACTTGGGAGGGAGAAGAAAGCAACCACAGAAGGGAGGAGGGAGGGACCTGGGTGAGAAAGGGGACAGGGAGGGGAAGAGGGTAACATGATCAGGTAGAGGGAGGGACAGAACTGAAGCCCCAGGAATGAAAACAGGCAACCTCGTAGGTAGGAGATGGGAGAACCAGAGACCTGGGAGGTGAGAGACTCTCAGGATTCAGAGGGAGGGACCTTAGATGAAATGCCCTATAGTGGGGAGAGGAAACTTGTAGAGTCCACCTCCAGTAGGAAGATAGGGCATCAAGTGGAGGGATGGGATTGCCATCCCACAGTCAAAAACTCTGACCCAGAATTGTTCCTGTGTGAAAGAACTGCAGGGACAAAAAAATGGAGAGGAGCCTGAGGAAAAGGAGGTTTTAGTGACAGGTCCAAAGTGGGATCCAGCTTAGGGGGAAGCCCCAAGGCCTGACATTAATACTGATGCTATGGTATGCTTACAGACAGGGGCCTATCATGACTGCCCTCTGAAAGGCCCAACAAGCAGCTTAGAGTCAGATGCAGATATTTATACCCAGCCAAAGGACAGAAGCTGGTGACCCCTGTGGTTGTATTAGGGAAAAGCTGGAAGGAGCTGAGGAGAAGAGCGACCCTATAGGAAGACCAGCAGTCTCAACTAACCTGGACCCCTGGGATCTCTCAGATACTGAGCAACCAACTAGGCAGCATACACCAGCTGATATAAAGGCCCCAACACATATACAACAGAGGACTGCTGGGTCTGGACTCAGAGACGTAGTACCTAATCCTCAAGATACTGGAGACCCCAGGGTGTGGGGAGGTCTGGTGGGGCCGGGGTAGCGGCATCCTCTTGGAGATGGGGGAAAAGGTGTAAGATATGTAACAGTTGGAGGGTGGACCTGGGGGGGGATAAAGTCTGGACTGTAAAAAAAAAAAAGATTAAAGAATAATAATAATAATAATAATAATAATAATAATAATAATAATAAACCACTGCCCTTTTTCCTGACTTGTATGTTTTTGGGCCCGTTGTTGAAAACTCAACTCACTGTAAATGTGGAAGTCATTTCCAGGTCTTTGTTCCCACTCTACTGGTTCCTATGTACCAGCAATATATAATAGTTTTGTAATGCATTTCCAAATCAAGGAGCATAGTGACCTTCCCTGCTTCTCATCAGAGAAAAAAAAATATGCAGATGATGGTGCTGCAGTGCTAATGGAGGAGGTGTGGAGTCCTGGGTAGCACAGCCTTGTAATCCCAATTACTTGGGAGGCTGAGACAGGATTGCTAGGTCGATGCTGGCCAGAGTGGCAATGTAAGTTTGAAGCCATCTTGGACAGTTTAATGAGACTCTGTTGTAAAACAAAAACATTTTTTTAAATGTAGCTCAGTGGTAGAACATTTGCTTAACATGCAAAAGGGCCCCTGCCCCAGAAGAAAAAAAGAAGAGAGAAGAATGCTGTCTTTTCATAAAATTGATCCAAGAAGCAATATGGGACTTGAGGAACTTAAGAGGAGTGGTGTGCACTGACAGGGATGAGGGGCGGGCAGGCACTCTTGTTACTCAAGGCAGTCCAACAGTGAAAAGTCACAGGTTCCAGGCTCTAAGAACACCAGGAAAAATCTCTTGGGAAGAAGGCCTTAACTTAGAAAGTCAAAAAACACTCATAGCATGCCATCAGCTTTTGCTTTATTTACTCCGGATTTTAAACAAATGAGAGGGTATAAAAACCATTTCTACCCTTGACGCGGTGGCACAGGCTCTGTGCTTACACCATCCCTGAGCAGTCTCTTCTGTTCCTGATGGAGAAGGCGCTCCAAGTCAGAATCTGCACTGTTGCGATGCACAGGGAGACCACACAAACCAAACTAAACATGCTGTCTTGAAGATCTAAAAGTATTCTAGAGAAGAAGAGGTAAGACAGTTAATTTTTGTCCCAGAAGCTTCTTTTAAGTGAGCACTATCTAACTAACACGTGGTATTCGGTAGCATTTTATCTATGAGCTCATTTAACTTGAGAAGGAGACATTGTGTTGTAGAATTTTGATTCTTTCACCTACCTGAGTTAATTCCTTCCTTCCAGTTGAACATAGGAAAGGAAGGTGACATGTAAATCTGTGACTACCTTCCCTGGTGACAAGTGCTGCCTCTGTGATCCGGAAGCACATGCCATGCATGGGAGGACAGAGAACACAGTCCAGGACACAAGGCAGAAGCCTTCAGTGTACCCTTAGGCCAGGCATGGTAGTTAGGGTATGATTGTAATCCCAGCACCCAGGAAGCTGAGGTAGGAAGATTGTGGGTTTGAAGCTAACCTGAGCTATGTAGGCAGTTCCAGGCCAACCTAGGACTGCACAGCAATACCTTGTCTGAAAGAAAACCAACGAAGAATTTTATTGCTGGGCCTGATGATACAGACCTGGAATTGCAGCTACTGGGAAGCTAAGGCAAGAGGATCACAAGTTCAAGGCCTGTCTGAGCTACAGATGTGGATCCTCAGTGTTTTCAGTCTTGTAATAGCTGCCAAGCTTTAAACAAAGTGAGTGACTCTAGACATTCATTTCTAGTACATATGATGACTGTAAATGTGTTATAATGGAATTTTTCGGAGTGTTAGACAAGCAATTTCTGTCAGAAGGTTTACCTACTTTAACGAGTAGGATCTAAAAGAGTCTTCTCAGAGAAAATGTGTAAAGAATTCTAAGAAGTGCATACATGTCAGCTAGAAAACTTCTGTCTAGAATCATGCAAATACTCCAGTCATATTTACTTCCTCTCTAAAGCCCGGGCATGAAATGTTCTTGGTACTCTGGTCTGGGAACTCTCACTCATTAAACCTGCCCTTTACCTTGACTCCTACATGGTCCAAGAACTAATGTCTACCTACCTACTTCCAATTTTCTTCTGCTTCTTCTAGGGTGCTGAGATAGCCACCAGGGTGAAGGTCAGCAGCTAGACTGCTCACTGCATCCAGATGGTGGCCTCATTGTTACTCTGCCCAAATTCTCCGTGGAAAACTTCATTTCCAGAAGCATGTGGTAATTTGTTGTCCTGAAATTGCCTCTTTTAAGAAAAAATCCTTTCCTTTCTTCCATAGGAAACTGTCTCTGCCCTTGAGACTTGGTGGGGCCTAACTGTCCCACTCCAGGCCCAACAGTCAGATATCCATACCTAGTGAGAGGAAGTCATGCCTTATGAATTACTGCGGCCTCAGTGATAGGCATGTGACTCATATGATGCATCTCAGGACCTGCCTGCAGACTTTTGATGTGCTACTGAGTCAAAGGTGCATATTTATTCACAGCCTGGAGCTGTTCAGTCAAAGCCTGAGAGCTTTGTTGCTACTGAGTGGTAAAAGCTTGAAGCCAAATGGAGAAGGTCAAAGGCTTCTAACATCATTTGAGATCCAGCTCTGCTGGACTTTTCACACATAACCAGGAGGTCCCTGTCCTGTGGAAGCTAATCTGCACTACATTTCTGTCACTTGTAGCCACAGTGGCCTGAAAAGCATGTCTTTCCAATTGGCACTTATGCCCATGTTACTGTAAATTAGTTGCTTTGACCCAGGCTGGGTGAAGGTGGGATGTCATTGGTCACAACCAATTAAATTGTCTCTTAAGACAAAGAGGTTTGAAATAGCTGAGTACAGATTTCCAGAAGGAGAGGACAAGGTCATGACTGTGCTTTTGAACTTGAGGCTGTGGATGCTTATAAAGGCGAGGTGTTGCTCGCCAGCCTTGACTGCTCATTGATCTGAGCCACATGACACACTAGATGGGAGACAATGGGTGCAAAATGCCAAGAAGTAGTGGAAACCCAAGTTCCACTTTGAAACAGAATCGTGTCTTTAATAAAAAGACAAGACGGAAGTGGCCTAATCAAGCCCTTAGAGAAGGGGGGCCACAACTAAGAGCCGCTCGCTAGTCAGAATTATTACAATATGTGCTTTATGAAAAGGCTGGTTTCTGCTTGGCAGAGGTACCTCTGCGCTCTGGTCTCAGTGTTTCATTAGCAACAGGAGCCCATTATCCTTCAGCATTCTCTAGTTATAACAGATTCCAGCTTCAGAAATATCCAGAAATCTGATTCCAGCTGCAAGGGGCTCTCTCTGGGAGACTTTCCACCTCTGAGATGAGACTGTCTTTTTTTTTTTTTTTTCCCTCCTGCTTCCCTGGGGAGAAGGGTCTGGAGAACACCTGTAGCGATTTGCAGAGTCAAAGCCTCTATTGAACATGCCCACTTAGGCTAGGGGGAGGCTGGAGAGAGATGGCTCTGTAGGTAATGAGCACTTGCCGCTCAAGCACAAAGACCTGAGTTTGCGTGCCAGCACCATGTAAAAACAATCAAAAGTGCCGGTGTAGCTCCTCACACCTGTAACCCCAGTGCTGAGAGGTGAGGGTGGGGGAAGAGGTGGGGCTTTCTGGCTGCCAGCCTAAGGTTTAACAAGAGGCTCTCTCTAAGTAGTAGAAAGTAGAATAGCAAAATATCCAACATCCTCCTCTAGCCTTCATGTATATATACCCACACACACATATGTCTATCACACACACACACACGTGTGGGCACACACACACACATGCACAATCACTATCTTACTAACAAAGTATCTTAAGCTACATGCTCAAAGGCAGCAAAGGAGTATTCTAATGAATCTAACAACCTGGCAACTATCCTGCTAGGGGTCCATGAGGAACATACTTAGGCTTCTGTTGTATTGAATGACTACACACTTCCCAAACTACCTGTGAGTTCCCCATTACTTCACAGGCTGTCTTGAAGCTCTTCAAAGACTTCTTTATCTTTCAGCTTCTTTTCTCCTCTCTTCTTTTCTTCTCTTTTCCTCTTCTCTTCTCAAAACAGGGCTTTGTTGTAGCTGGCCTGGATTTGCTACAGACGCAGATTGCCTCAAACTTGGGGCAATCCTTCTGGGATTACAGTCGTCCACCACCATGCCTGGCTTCTGCTTGTCTCTCAAGGTTTCTTCTTTCTCCTAAAATTCTATTTCAAGCAGGGAGATGACTTTATAGAATTTATTCTCCTCTCTCTATTGAAATATTACTGGATGATCTATTGACTAGTTTGCTATCAGACTGTCTTTGCCTCTCATTTCCAACCTTAACAACTATGGTGGTCTGAATGAGAGCAGCCCCCACAGGCTCACATATTTGAATGTCTGATTCCCAGTTAACTGGTGGGCTGTCAGGAAGGATTGGGACGTGTGGCCCTGTTGGTGTGTCACTGTGGGTGCTTTGATGTTTCAAAAGCCCTTCCCAAGTCCAGTGAGCTCTCTCTGCCTCCATCTCTCAGCTTCTGCTCCAGCACCATGCCTGCCTGCACCCCACATCAAGTGCTTCCTTTATAAGTTGCCTTGGTCATGGTATCTCTTTGCAGCAAAAGAAGAGTAAGGTACCAACATACATAGTAAATAGAGTCACAATAAATGTGGATGTGCAAGTATCTTTATGGTAGGATATAGAGTTCATAAGGAATAGTGCATGTATAATTTTCAACATACTTGTATGGCTTGGGGTAGAGCTCATTGGTAGAGCATTTACCTAGCATGCCCCAAGCCCAGGGTCACATTTCTAATATGGAAAAAAAAAAGAAAGAATGGGAAAAGAAGAAGAAAGAAACATACTTGTATATAAACCAGACTGATCACAGGAAGCCATTATTCTTTTTGTTTTGTCTTACTTGGCTTTGGTTTGGATTTTTAGATAGGTTCTCACACTACAGTTCAGACTGGCCTGGAACTCACTGTATAGTACAGGCTGTCTTCAAACTCATGGCAATCCTCCAGCCTCAGTCTCCTTGTAAGCTAGTATAATAGGTATGAGTCATCATGCCCACAAAAACTGTTTCTAAACTAATGATTTTGATTTATTAATCAGTTACATACAATACACCAGTAGATGACAGTATAATCCAGTGAATAAAACTGACGGTCTATGACCTCTGGTAAAAATGTACCTTTGTATTCCTAATGTCCTAAGAAGCAGCAGGAGCTTGGCCAGGACAGCAGGGCACTCCCTGGTACTTGGAGTAGGTGTGTTTACTGCATCCCATGCAAGTAACCAATCACAGGCCTGTGTTTGTTTGTATTTATGGCTTCTCTCACCTCTGGACTTAGCTCAGTGTACTGGACTTGCTCTTCTGCCTCCCTAATGTCATGCAAGCAGAGCGAGAATAAACCTCAGGACTCTAGCTCTCAGCTCAGTATTAACACTACAAAAATCCGATAATTATCTGCTAAGAAAGAACATAAATCTTCTTGGTTGAGCAAGTGAAAGAAGGAGGTCTTTGCCACAATACGCTGGGCTGTGTTGTGCATTCTCTTGTGCAATACGCTGGCAGCTTGGTCTATAATTTCAAAACTATCTGCTTCACATTTGCAATGCTAGGGCTTGACTCACATACGCACGTGGCAAGTGACTAACCACTGAACTTCATCCCCAGAGTAATTTTTAGCAGCGGATTATATACATTTGATGATCAATTTCTTTTCTTTTTAACACAATGTCTCATTGTGCAGCCCTGGCTGGCTTCAAACTTACTATGTAGATCAAGATAGCCTCAAACTCCCTGTCAGGTGTGGTGGCACACCCCTTTAATCCTAGCACTTGAGAGGCAGAGGCAGGGGATTTCTTGGCCAGCCTAGACTACATAGCAAGTTCTAAGGCAACAAGGGATACACAATGAGACCCTGCCTCAAAAATAAAATGACCAAACAACCAAACAAACAAAAAACAGATTGTGCCACCATGCCCAAGCCTGCTCATTCATTTCCACCATCACTACATGAGATATCTTACCCAATATAACTAGGTTATATTCTGGTTTTCTTTATCAAGTTATCCAATTATAGATCTCTATTAACAAATTCAATGATTACATTTTGCTGAATTAAGTGCATTACTGAATCCTTTAGGAAGTAAATATAGGGGCCTGTGGAATGGCTCAGCAGATAAAGATTCTTACCCCAAAGATTGATAATCTGAGTTGGATCCCTGAGATCCACAAAGTGAAGAGAGAAAGCTAACTTCCACAGGCTGTCTTCTGACAGCCACGGGTATACCCATAGGTGCACACACACACACACACACACACACACACACACACACCTGGAAGTCACTATGTAGCTCAACCTGGCCTAGAGCTCATACAATCTCCTGCCTCACTCAGCTTCTCAAGTATTGGCATTACCACTACATTTAGTTCAGAAATAACATTTCTTTAGTTGCACTGATGAATTTAGAGTATCTTTTGAAAGGAGCAAAGGGAGAACACTAGCCCTAAGTTAGCTGGTTCTGTACACTGGAAACAGTAAGCAAAGAAGCAGATGCTATACCAGGTGTGGTGGTGCATGCTTTTAATGCCGGTACTTGATAGGCAAGACAGGTGGATCTCTGTGAGTTCAAAGCCACGCTGGTCAACATAGTGAGCTCTAGGACAGCTAGGACTACATAGAGAGACATTGTCTCAAAAAACGAAAAAAGAAAGAGAGGAAGAAAAGAGGGAGGGAGAAAGAAAGAAAGAAAAAAAGAAAGGAAGGAAGGAAGGAAGATGGAGAGAGAGAAAAGAAGAAAGGGATCAAATGCTAGAAAACTTATCTGCAATAGTGACATGTATTTCAGTGGACATGTTTGTTCAGTTCTTTACATCGGTAGATCTCTACTCAGTAAGGCACGCCTACTGAGTACTACAGTTAGCCTCTGGACTTTCAGGTAGTATGTGCCACATGAGGCCACCAGAGGCCAAGGTTTAGTTATCACTTAAAAGATAAATGATACCCAAGTGCCTGTGTGTGCTTGTATCTCTGAAAATGCTTATGACATCACAAAACTAGTTTGCCAACATGTCAGGCTGCCAACGTGTCAGGCTGCTGAGCCAACAAGAATTAGTGCTCAGAGTCACTGTTCCCAAGGCTGTAAATCTCTAAGTTCCTCAGCTTGGCTTCACAAAGGGGAAAAGGTGGGGAGCTTTAAAAGCTGCTGGTGTCTGGATCATACCTCTAGAGTTTAGATTGAACTGGTCTGGGGTATGACCTGGCCACTGGAACTTGTAATGCTAATGTACAGATGAGGTTGAGACTGTTGACTGTAGGGCCTTTGTTCCCCCACACACGCGGAGAACACAGATAATTCAGAGAAAGATAAACACACCAGTTCTTCCTCCCTTACTGTCACAATGCTCTAAGAATAAGCTAAAATTGGTGATATGTGGCCACGTGACTCTTTGACAGAGTCTGTCTACCACAAACTTGCTCGAGGCTTTTTAATGCTACCTAGGTTTTCAGCAACTCCTCCAACAAGTAAAATAGTCACCTCGTATATGGAGAAGCTGAGATCATGAAAGAGTTCCTTCAGATTCTACTAAAAGATGGGGATGCTACTCAAGGCCTAGAAAGTAATCCCCAAACAAACGAAAACAAACAAACAAACAAACGAAAGCAATCCTCAGTACCACAAAAACAAGGTTATATGAACTTTACAAGCACTTGGAAAGTGAGGCATGATTAAGAGTTCTAGGTCAGAGACCAATAAGATGGCTTGGTGGATAAAGGCACTTGCTGCTAGGCTTGAAAACGTAAGTTCAATATAAAACCCACATAGTAGAAGGAGAGAACCAACTCCTGCCTTAGAGTATGTACATATGGTTGCTGGTGTGTGTGTGTGTGTGTGTGTGTGTGTGTGTGTGTCGGTGTATGTGTGTATGTGTGTGTGTCTGTTTCTATGAATCTGTGTCTCTCTGTACATGGAATAACCAAATATACAAACTTTTTAGAACCAAATTAATTCTTTAATCTAAGAAGTGACTGTATGAGTTTGCTCTGTACTTTAAGCTAATTTCTCTGTTTAAAATTTTTCATAGTAAAAATTTGTGAGGAAAAACAAGATGTCTGGGTTGAGATTACAGAAGAGAGAGACGTGGATCAGTATGTGCTGAACCTAATGCCTTCAGATGCAGAGAGCTGAACTGACACGTGATCACGATGAAACTTTCCCCATGTTCTCGTGTATTTGAAAATGTTCATAATAACATGTTGGGGGAGGAGTTATAATAAAACTTAAAAACATTTGTCTATGTAGAAAAATACTAAATTTTACAGAAAAGAAACTGCTGGAACTAAAAAGTAATTATAAAAAGACCGCAAAATATTCTACCATGCCAAAGTCACTGTCTTTCTCACCTACAAGCAATAAACAAGTAGAATTTTAAATTACACATGGAATGTTACTTATATAGTGCCCCAAAATATAAAATACCTAGATATAAGCCTGAAAAAATATAAGATGTGCATAAGGAAAACTATAAAACTCTTGACAAAAGAAATCACAGAAGGGCTAAACAGTCCCGTCTCGTAACAGGGAGCCTCAATCTTGGAAGGTGTTAATTCTTCTTCCCACATGGATCATTAGACTCACTCTCCCATGAGTGTACCCTGGCCATAAGCAGGCTGGGTAGGGCACTCTCCTCCACATAATCACAGTAGCCTGTGTACTTCTGGTAGAATCTTTTTTACTTTTGGGGTACTGAAGGTCAAACTTACAGTACCCAGTATGCTAGGTAATTTTTCTACCACTCAGCTACTTCCCAGCCTTTGGTGGGGAACTATCTCAGATTTTATAATCTCTAGAGTCCTGTGGAGGATCTTTATTCATCTTTTATCCCCAGTACTGTTTTATCTAGCATATAATCAAGTCCTCCGAAACATGAAATAATACTGAAGGAGTGGACAACTTAGAAAATGTATTCAGTATGTAGCTTTGTGTGAAGTATCAGACATATGATGTATATGTGACTTCAATAATGGTATTAAACTATGTCATGGTTCTTTAACATTAATACTTTTATTATAGCTCATTTGAGTTATGTGAGTTAATAGCTAACAAAATCCAAAGTCCAAGATAGTTTCTTAATGGTTAATGGGAAAGGCTAGATTTCTTGCATGACTGCAAAGGTTTTTTGTTTGTTTTTTTACTCTACCTGTTGTTCGGCTTCCCATACCCATGCTGGTTTAGCTTAGACAGTATCAACATGGGAGCTAAAGACTGGGCAGGTCTGGTAAATAAAGCACCGATGACAGAAACCATCAAGGAAAGAGAAGACCTGCAAGAGACAAAAATAGGACTGGTCCTTATCAATATAAATCACATTTAGTATATTTCTTCTTGTTGTTTTTGAGGCAGTGTGTCTCGTTATGTAGCTCTGGATTGTTTTCTGGAATTCACTGTGTAGACCTTAAACTCACAGAGATCCATCTCCCTCTGCCTCTCCAGTGCTGGGGTTAAGGATGTGTTCCACCATCCTAGCACATCTGTTATTTCCATACTCAAATACGTATGCAGATCTATGTATGACGAGTCTCTTCATGCATGAAGCTCCCTCCAACCTAAGTAAACAGCTATAGAAATAGCTTAGCAATTATAAAATATTAATTCCTTAGTTTTAAGGATAATAGAGCTCTTTTGTTGCTATTCTTTTTATTGTTGTTGTTGATGATGATTTTTTAAAGACAATGTAGCCCAAGATGAACTTCAACTCACTAATTAGTACAATCTAACCCTGAACTTGAGGTAATCCTCCTGCCTCAGTCTCTGCAGTGCTAGCATTACAGGTGTGAGTTACAACACACAGCTATTTGTTGAGACAAGGTCTTGCAATATGGCCAGCCTAGAACTCAAGTGATCCTCCTGCCTCAATCTACTGAGTGGCTAAGACTTCAGAAAAGTGTCACTAGGCTTATCTGACAGTAAACAACCATATGGTGTTTATGCATGTTGGCATTTGGTAAATGTCAGTGCACTGAAATTTGTACAGTATAAAACAAATCGAGATTTCATTTTTATTCCTAAACATTAACCCTGATGTAGCAGTAGTTCTGTGAACCTGGGCAATAAAAATCATGACGTCCTTTCAGAAACAGGAAAACATTGCCCAGGGGCAAGGGAAGCAGCTCAAGGGAAGAACACTTGCCTAGTATGTGCAAAACCCTGAGGTTCAATCTACAACATTGCAAAACAAGAAAAAGTTGCCCAGGGTGAAATGAACATTGTATGATATTCTGTTATGTTGGTCCCAGTGACAATCCTTAGGATCATCACTCTGGTATGTGTTTGTGGTATCAGCATAACTGAGCTGTAGGGACCCTGGTAATTCTTATCTGTACAACACTGTGTAGTTAGTATCTAAATAAATATACTTACTGCCTGTCAAACTTCAGTAAATCCACATCAACCACGTCAGCAACTGGCAAGTTAAATAAGCAAAAAGAGGCGTGTACAATCACCCTAGAAAAAAAGTTAGAATACTGTACACATATGAACATTCTACAACTACAAAACACAGAGCAAAACAACAGGGGCTGGAGAGATGGCTTAGTGATTAAGACAGCTTGTTGCTCTTTAAGATGACTCAGGTTCAGTTCCCAGCACCTACATAGTGGCTCATAACTGTCTATAACTCCAGTCCTTTCTTCTGTCTTGTGTGACACCAGATATACACATGCAAGTGAAACATTCATATGCATAAAATGATTTTGAAAAATAAGCAAAGCTGATCATAGTAGTAGCATACATACCCAGCACATGGGAGGTAGAAGCAAGAGAATCAACAGCTTGTCAGCTCTAGCTACACAGTGTGTATTAGTTAGGGTTTTACTGCTATGAACAGAAACCATGACTAAGGTAATTCTTATAAAGATGGCATTTAATTGGGGCTGGTTTACAGGTTCAGAGATTCAGTCCATTATTATCAAGGCAGGGGGCATGGCAGTGCCTGGGTAGGTGTAGTGTAGGAGGTGCTGAGAGTTCTACATCTTGTTCCAAAGGCAAACAGGAGAAGACTGGCTTCCAGGCAGCTAGGATGAGGGTCTTAAAGCATGCGCCCACAGTGAAAAACACCTACTGCAACAAGGCCACGTACTCTAACAAGGCCACACCTCCTAATAGTGCCACTCTCTGGGCCAAGCATATTCAAACCACTCACACAGTGAATTCAAGGCTAAGAGAGACCTTGTCTCAAACAAATAAAGACTAATGTAAAAGAAGACATAGGCAAAACACATCAAGGAATTGAGTAAGTCTAAGAACAATAAGAAGCCATTTAAGTTGTTCAGCAAATAAACTGTTTTATTTTTTATATGATACTCAAAACACATGAAGCAAGGAGTAGAAATTGGCAAATGGAATTATATGAAACTAAAAAATATTTTCAAAGCAAGAGGAAAAAAAGTCAAGAGTAAAGAGAAAATATATGTCAAGTATTCATCTGGATTAATACACAGAATGTATAACGAATTTTGAAAAGAACCTCACAGCAGCAAACTTCCAAAAAACAAGCAACAACCAGAACTAAAGACAATCCCATCAAATACAAATGGCAGGACTGGAGAAATGGCACAGTAGTTAAGAGCACTGGACACTCTTACAGAGGACCTGAGTAGATTCCCAGAACCCACATGTTGGCGCACAACCATCTGTAGCTCTAGTGCCAGGGGATCTGATCTCTACTGGCACAGGCACACATGTGGTGCACAGATATACATGGAGGCAAACTATCCACACATATAAAAAATTTAAAAAGCATACAAATAGCATAAATATATGCTAAATTAGTTGTCGATATATTAGATATTATTTCACTCCATTTTAAAACAGTTATTATCAGCTAAGCATAGTGTCACACACTTTAATTCTAGCACTTGGAAGGCAGAAGCAGGTCTATCTCTTGGAGTTCAAGGCTAGCCTGGTCTACATAGAAAGTTCCAGGTCATCCAGGTCTCTACACAGTGAGACCCTAACTTTAAAAAAAGGAATGGCTAATGGCAAAAGGAAAAAGCCAAAGTGGTTGATGTAGAAAGGGCTCCTACAGTCTGCAGGCCAGCATGTACACTAGAGAAGTTACTGTGGAGAAGGCTGTGCTCTGACAGCTCCTCCAGAACCTGAAACTAGAGTACTAGTAGATCCAGCTATTTTACTGCTGTGATACTACCCAAGGAGACAGATGACAAAGAGAGACTCAAGTGGCCTCGCTTATGGCAGTGCTACTTACTCACAGTCGCTATGATATGGAACCAGCCCAGGTGCCTATTAATGGATGAACAGATATATGGTATGCATATAAAATGGAATATTAACTAACTAAAGAAGAATGAAATTCTGACATAAAAAACACAGTGGATGGAACTATAGAGCACAGGTTCAGGGAAATAAGTCAGAAAGACAAGGATGTACCACATACTTGCTTTCTCTCACATATAAGTTTTTTGTTTTTTGTTTTGTTTTTTAATAAGTTTGAATGTAGAATGAGACAGGAGAGTGGGGAATTGCTTTTTAAAAAAGGCTAGGCATAAAAAATGCACATGGACTTCACACTCAAATGCAGCAATACATGAAGCATTTGTTGGCTTGCTTGCTTCTGAGATGGTCTTACACAGCCCAGGCTGGCCTTGAACTTGCTATGTAGGCAAGGATGACTTTGAACTTCTAGTCCTCCTGCCTCTACCTCCCAAGTACTGGAATTATAAGTGTGCATACACCTGGGTTGTTGTTGTTTGACTTCTTCTATTTTAACATTTATTTATCTATTATATGTGTGTGGTGTATGTGTTTGTGTAGGTGTGTATGAATAAGCATGTTGTTTG
>JADRCD010237847.1:0-22984 GCA_019843815.1 Montemys delectorum | reverse complement strand
GGAGGAGCGTCTCCAGGCCAAGAAGGAAGAAATCATCAAGACTCTGTCCAAGGAGGAAGAGACCAAGAAATAAAGCTTCCCTCGTGTCTATACATAGTGGCCTGGCTGTGGCCTCACATGGTTCAATCATTAAAATAAAACAAGTCCTTGTCCATTAAAAAATAATAATAATAATCTCAAAAAAGAAAAAAATCCAAGAATAAACCCAACTAGGAGGTAAAAGACACACACAATGAAAACTTCAAATCTCTGAAGAAAGCAATTAAAGAAGATACAAGAATAAGCAGACATTCATTTTCATGGATTGGCAGAATCAATATTGTAAAGGTGACAAATCTACCCAAAGTAATTTACAGTCAATGCAATCCCAATCAAAATCTCCATGATGTTCTTCACAAAAATAGGGGTAGGGAATCCTAAAATTCATATGGAAGCCAAGCAGACTCCAGACAACCACAAAAGATCCTGAGCCAACAGAGAAATGCCAGAGGGGTCACTCATACCAAGATCTGTTGCAGAGCTGTAGGGATAAAAACAACACGGTACAGACACAAAACCATGTAGATCAATAAAAAAGAATAGAAAACTCAAACTCAACATCGCATAAGTATAGCCACCTTATATTTGACAGAGATGCCCAAAATACACACTGGAGAAAAGGCATCTTCAAGAAGTGGTGCGGGGAAGACCATCTATCTACACACAGAAGAATGAAATTAGACCCATGTTTATAAGCCTGTACCAGAACATGGTCAAAAGAATGACCCACAGTGAACAATGCCTTAGGGAACTGTGAGAGAGGCTCCAGAAAAAAAGGCAGTTTGTTCCCTGGATTGTTCTTGGAAGTGATTTCATGCTTCCTGTGACAAACATTTACACTCAATTCATATGACATGTTTATTCTTGTTGGATGGCAGATCATAGCTATAGAACACAATCTGAACAGAATATCCTGAATCTGAGTAAGACTTTCTGCCTTGGTTTCATGCTTGCCTAGCAATATATAATAAATCTATATATAACCTATATATAGGTATAATATATGTATACATTAGATGATCTATACCGTGTGCTGGCAATTGGGTTTAAATAGATCTGTCCTGAGAAAGTCCTGGGAAAGGACTATTAATATCCAGTATGTGCTTACTGGTTTTTATTTACATATTTTTCTGAACTCAAACAGCCTTCCTGGGATCGCTGCTTTCTTTGTTACATTTGTGTATGAAAATACACTGGAACTAAAGTAAGTTTGTCTACAGCGTTAGCCTACAGTCTGCCCCACTCTTTCAGGTGCTCATGCCCCAGGTCTAACAAAGATCTGCACAGATTCAGCTGGAAAGTCAACAACCTGTATAAAAATCAACTCCAAATGGGTCAAAAATATCAGGATGAAGCCTGCAGTTGCTGGAAGAAAACATAGGCAATACCTGAAGGACTCTCTGACTAGGGCTCCTTCCTCGAGAACTAAAGCCAACAATTGACAAATGGAACTTTATTGAACTAAAAGGCTTTTGGACATCAAAGGAAGCAATAAATCAATGCAGCTAAGAGGAAGCTCACAGGGAATCGTTGCCACGTAGACACTGATTTAAGAATACACAAAGAACTCAAAACCTACAACTTTTTAAAGCAGGGGCTACTGATCTTAACAGAATGCTCAGAAGAAGAAATAAAGATGGCTAAGAAGTACCTCAAAAAGTTCTCATTATTCTTAGTAATTAGACAAATGCAAATTAAAACTACTGTGCGATTTTACCTCATCCCAGTGAAAATACTAAGATTGAGAAAATATGTGGCAGCAAGTGCTGGCAATGATGTTGGGAAATGCCAAATCTTCACTGGCAAACTGCTTAGGCCACTATGGGAATCAGTGTGGATAATCCTCAAAATATTAAAAAAAAAATCTAACATTTCCCAGCTATATTGTTCCTTGGAATATGCCCAAAGGACTCAATATCCTATTACAGAGGTACCTGCTCTCTCATCTTCACTGCTGTTCTAGTCACAACACACAGAAAATGGAGGCGACAGTTGTTTAATGAATAAAGAAAATGTGGACATGTGAAATAGAATTCTATTCAACTGTAAAGATAAATGAGATAATGAAATTTTCAGGAAAATAATTTGCTGAGTGAAGCAACCTTGATAAACAAACACTACGTGCTCCCTCTTATTGTGGTTCCTACTTCTGAATCTTTAGATTTTAGTATTGTATTGACTAGTTTTATGTCAACTTGACATAAGCTGGAGTCATCTGAGAGGACAGATCCTTAACTGAGAAAATGTCTCCATAAGATCAAGCTGTAGAACATTTAATTAATGATTGATGAGGGAGGGCCTAGCCCATTGTGGGTGGTACCATACCTGGCTGGTGCTCCTGGGTTCTATAAGAAAGCAAGTTGAACAAGCCATGGGGAGTAAGGCAGTAAACAGACCCCTCCATGGCTTCTGCATCAGCTCCTTCCTCCAGGTTCCTGTCCTGATTTCCTTTGATGAGGAATCACTATATGAAAGTATAAGCAAAATAAACCCTTTCCTCCCCAAGCTGCTATTGGTCATGGTGTTTCATCACAATAGAAACCTTAACCAAGACAAATACATAACCTGAAGTAACCAAAGAAGCCAGAAAAGATAAAAAAGGATAATGGAGGAGAGGGGAGGGAAACTGAGCTCTAGCAATGGGGAGAATGGGACATGGGTGCTGTGAAAGGACAAGGGAAATGGGAAGGCATACCTAGGAAGGGAGGGGTGATATATGGGATAGGGATGGGGATAGAGTACACAAAAGATGCTTAAAATATAGCCTTACTTTACGATATGTACACACATACATTTTAACAAATGCCTAAGAGTAAGACTTTCAAAAGAAGAAAAGTACCAACCATATAACTCAATTGGAACCAACGGCCAAGCCCAGTGACCTGAATTTGGTCCCTGGAAACACATGGTGGAAGGAGAGAACCAGCTTCCACAAGTTGTTTTCTGACCCCCACTCTTGTGCTGTAGCACATCCATACCAACACCCCCAATGCCCCCCACACAAACACTGTTTTTATTGGGTTCACAGTTTCACAGATTTCATCTCATGGTTGGATGGCTCCCTGGATCTGACTTGAGGTGAGACAGAAGATCATAGCCGTAGGAACGTGGTAGAAGATAGCCACTCACCTCATGGTGGCAAGGAAACAGAAAAAAATAGAAAGGAACCAAGGCTACATAACTCTTTTACACCCTATGACCCACTTCCTCCAACTGGACACTACTTTTCATGGTCCCATCATATCTCAAAGTCTACTCAAATCTGACCCACAAGTGAATTAAATCATCAAATTGGTCAAAGCTCTCATAATCAAATTGTCTCTGGAAATGGACACACAGATACAGGAAGGGGTGTGTCCTCCTAATCCCAGAGCCAGATATCTCTCAGTCTAACAAAATCAAGATTCATTTTTATGGTAAAAAATGAGAGAGGGTTGTATTTTTCTTCTCCTGGACATCACAGGCTCTAACATGGAGGAGACCACTCTGGGATAACTCCTTAATGGTACCTATGAGACGTGAAACATCTCAGCTCAAAGATAAACTGGATACCAGAGTGCCACATTGAATTGTATTTAACCTTTGAGTCACAAAGCATCTTGCATGTGGCCTCAATTTTCTGCACATACCTCCGGATCTATAAATAATTTTTTTCTCACATAGTCAAATAAAGAACCATTTTTAAATCAAGCTGTATGTTCAACTTTACCATGAGTCTCTGAGGCCAGAAGGACCTAGAAAGCAGAAATTCTGGGAAACACAAAAATTGGGGTTGCTCTGGACTGGAGAAGATTCTTCTCATGCTAATTTTAGAAGGTATTAGGCAACTTTCACTTGGAAAGTGGGAATTTCTTTTGGCTTTTTTTTTTTTTTCAGTACACTTACTGACTTAGTTCATCCTTACCCAAACACATGAAATCAGTTATTAATTTTGCTCAATAGAATGAACTCAGTAAGAAAGAAATCAGGTGCTAGTTGAACCAGCAACTTTCCCGAACTCATAAAACACACTAGCCGCAAGCACACTGCCACAAGATGGCACAGTCCTGTAACTCTGATGTTAAAGCGAGTAGCATTCAAACCTAACCCTGACCAGCTGTGTCAAAATGGCCTGAGATTATTTTGCCTCTGTCACAGACTTACTCAATAAGTCCTCTGTGGGCTGGATTTGTGGAATGTCTGTTTAACAGTTTTAATATAAGTGTCACATATGGTTGTCAACATTCTTGATATAAAAACATTGAGACGTTGCTACAAATTCAACTGTTTCTAATGAGTACTGACTTGATTCCTCCATGTCCTGTGACCAATGTGGGTAGTGTCTTCAGCAGTAGGGTCTTACCATCAAGTTCTGGTGTGCTATCAGCAGCAATGACAATAGCTTAAAGATTATTGGGGTCTCTGGAATATCTCTAACCAGTCACTCAAAGGGAGTGTTCTGTACCTAGCACTGGGATTTTTCTTTGGCAACCTATGGATTCTGGGAGCATCATCCTCTATGTACTTCTTTCATATGAACACACACACACACACACACACACACACACACACACACACACACATGAAGCTTACATGTTTCCATATGCCTTTTTCAAATATCCTAGAAATTAGCTATCTCTTCCTCCATCCAAAGATTTCTCCCTGCTACCTATCTGTCATAATTCCTGGAGTGTTACTCAAGCTTCTGGAAGTGAGGGTACTGTGCTCTTACACAGATGTCTTACACAGATGTGAGCACTGTAAACTGCGATGATGACCACATGGTAAAATATGCCCACAAGTGAAATGGCGGCACAAATGTTATGAGGGTAATCAACCACTGTTTAACTGGATTTAAGACCCACTTTATAGGAGGAAGCTGCAAAGACCCACTATATGTTATGGGGGTAACCAACCACTATCTAATTGGATTTAAGACCGACCATATAGGAGGTAGAATATTGTTGATACTGCAAACCTGGCCAAGAACCCACGGCTGGGGAGATCACCAAGTCCAGATGTGGTCCTACTACTAGAAATTTTCTAAGTGAACATAATATGAAATGGCCTCTAAATCCATGTCTCTAGCTATAGACTACTGCAGCTCTCAGTTCTCACGTCATCAGAGAAGGGATGATGTTAACACAGAAACTCACAACTGCTCAAAGGGCAGGAAATGGGTGACTGTGGTGCCCTGCTAGAAATGAAACATCCAGCTGGGCAGTAGTGGCAATGCCTTTAATCTCAGAGCTTGGGAGAAAGAGGCAGGAGGATTTCTGAGTTTGAGGCTAGCCTGGTCTACAGAGTGAGTTCCAGGACAGTCAGGGCTACACAGAGAAACCCTGTCTCAAAAAAAACAAAAACAAAAACAAAAAGAAACAAAAACAAAAATAAAACAGTACAGGAATTAAACCACATTAAAATGAGATAGATCTGGAAAGAGTCAAGGGGAAGAGTAGGTGCATATGATCAAAATATATTGTATAAAATTCTCAAAAGATAATAAAAGTGTTTTTAAAAATGTTTTTAAAAGAAAAAATTTTCTTCAACTATTTCTTCAACCAAGACAACTTCAGCCCTGTGATCATTTCCTCAACTTGTATTTTCCAAGATTTAGGACTCATATACTATGTTTACTGTGAACCGCGCAATCGTCTCGCCAGCAAGAATGCACGCGGACACCAGGATCCTTCTGCAGCAGGCGTTTATTACATCTTTAAGAAGAAGACCCCAAGCTCCGAAAAGGCACTGCTTATATATACCCTGGAGCGGTGTGTTCACCTCTGCTTGGCTGTTTGCTCATTACCTCATGTGACACCCCGGGATAGGCTGTGACTTGGCGCGCTCTGGCCCTTAGCACATGTGCAGACTACTTGTTACAGGGAGAAGACACCGGATGCCGGCGCCATCTTGTAATGGCGACTGAGCTAGCTCGGGCATGGCTCTCTACAGTTTACAAAGTTGATTTCCAGAATAATGTTCTCTTAGAATATTTTTTCAGCTTCTCTCTATTATGGAAATATTTGTATATTAATATATGGCAGTAGTTCTCAATCTTCCTAATGTTGTGACCCTTTAATACAGTTCCTCAGGTTGTAGCAATCCCCCAACTATAAAATTATTTTTATTAAATATTTTCTTTATTTACATTTCAAATGATATCTCCTCCCTCAGTTTCCCCTCCAGAAAAACAAAGAAACCAGAAAAACCTGTTCCCTTCACCCTCCCCCTGCTCACCAACCCACCCTCTCCCACATCCTGGTTCTGGCATTCCCCTACAATGGGGCACAGAGCCTTCACAAGACCAAGGGCCTCTCCTCTCATTGATGACCAACTTGACCATCCTTTGCTACATATCCAGCTGGAACGATGAATCCCACCATATGTACTCTCTGGTTGGTGGTTTAGTCCCTGGGAGCTCTGGGGGTACTGGTTAGTTTATATTGTTATTTGTCCTAAGGGGCTACAAACCCTTCAGCTCCTTTGGTCCTCTCTCTAACTCCTTTATTGGGGACCCTGGGCTCAGTTCAATGGATAGCTGTGAGCCTCTACTTCTGTATTAGTCAGGCACTGGCAAAGCCTCTCAGGAGACAACTATATCAGGCTCCTGTCAGCCAGCACTTGCTGGCATCCACAATAGTGTATGGGTTTGATGATTGAATATGGGAAGGATTCCCAGATGGATCAGTCTCTGGATTGTCCTTCTTTCAGTCTCTGCTCCATAGTTTGTCTCTGCAACTCCTTCCACGGGTATTTTGTTCCTCCTTCTAAGAAGAATCAAAGTATCCACACTTTGGTCTTCCTTCTTCTTGAGTTTCTTGTGGTTTGTGGATTGTATTTTGGGTATTCTGAGCTTCTGAGCTAATATCCACTTATCAGAGAAAGCATGCCATGTGTGTTCTTTTGTCATTGGGTTACCTCACTCAGGATGATATTCTCCAGATCCATCCATTTCCATAAGAATTTTATAAATTCATTGTTTTTAATAGCTGAGTAGTACTCCATTGTGTAGATGTACCACAATTTCTGTATCCATTCCTCTGTTGAGGGACATCTGGATTGTTTCCAGTTTCTGGCTATTATACATAAGGCTGCTATGAACATTACATGTTGGAACATCTTCTGGGTATATGTCCAGGAGTGGTATAGCTGGGTCCTCTGGTAGTACTATGTCCAATTTCCTGAGGAACCACCAAACTGATTTCCAGAGTGGTTGTACAAGCTTGCAATTCCACGAGCAATGGAGGAGTGTTTCTCTTTCTCAAAAACCTCACCAGCATCTGCTGTCACCTGAATTTTTGATCTTAGCCATTCTGACTGGTGTGAGGTGGAATCTCAGGGTTGTTTTAATTTGCATTTCCCTGTTGACTAAGCATGTTGAACATTTCTTTACGTGCTTCTCAGCCATTCGATATTCCACAGTTGAGGATTCTTTGTTTAGCTCTGTCCCCCATTTTTTAATAGGGTTATTTGATTCTCTGGAGTCTAACTTCTTGAGTTCTTTGTATATATTGGATATTAGCCCTCTATCGGATATAGGTTTGGTAAAGATCTTTTCCCAGTCTGTTGGTTGCTGTTTTGTCCTGTTGACAGAAGCTTTGTAATTTTATGAGGTCCCATTTGTCGATTTTTGATTTTAGAGAATAAGCTATTAGTGTTCTGTTCAGGAAATTTTCCCCTGTACCCATGTGCTCGAGGTTCTTCCCCACTTTCTTTTCTATTAGTTTCAGTATATCTGGTTTTATGTGGAGGTCCCTGATCCACTTGGACTTGAGTTTTGTACAAGGAGATAGGAATGATCAATCTGCATTCTTCTACATTCTAACGGCCAATTGAGCCGGCACCATTTGTTGAAAATGCTGTCTTTTTTCAACTGGATTGTTTTAGCTCCTATGTCAAAGATCAAGTGACCATAGGTGTGTGGGTTCATTTATGGGTCTTTAATTCTATTCCATTGATCAACCTGCCTGTCACTGTTGCAATACCATGCAGTTTTTATCACAATTGCTCTGTAGTACAGCTTAAGGTCAGGGATGGTGATTCCACCAGAGGTTCCTTTATTGGTGAGAATAGTTTTCGCTATCCTAGGTTTTTTGTTATTCCAGATGAATTTGAAAATTGCTCTTTCCAAGTCTATGAAGAATCCAATTTGATAGAGATTGCATTGAATCTGTAGATTGCTTTCGGCCACTTTTACTATATTAATCCTGCCAATCCATGAGCATGGGAGATCTTTCCATCTTCTGAGGTCTTCTTTGATTTCCTTCTTCAGAGACTTGAAGTTCTTGTCATACAAATCTTTTACTTGCTTAGTTAGAGTCCTACCAAGGTATTTTATATTACTTGTGACTATTGTGAAGGGTGTTGTTTCCCTAATTCTTTCTCCGCCTGTTTATCCTTTGTGTAGAGGAAGGCCCCTGATATGCTTGAGTTAATTTCATATCCAGCTACTTTGCTGAAGTTGTTTATCAGGTTTAGGAGCTCTCTGGTGGAGTTTTTGGGGTCACTTAAGTATCCTATCATATCTTCAGCAAATAGTGATAATTTGACTTCTTCCTTTCCAATTTGTATCCCTTTGATCTTCTTTTGTTGTCTAATTGCTCTGGCTAGGACTTCAAGTACAATATTGAAAGGTAGAGAGAGAGTGGGCAGCCTTGTCTAGTCCCTGATTTTAGTGGGATTGCTTCAAGTTTCTCTCCATTTAGTTTGATGTTGGCTACTGGTATGCTGTATATTCCTTTTACTATGTTTAGGTATGGACCTTGAATTTCTGATCTTTCCAAAACTTTTATCATGAAGGGGTGTTGGATTTTGTCAAATGCTTTCTCAGCGTCTAATGAGATGATCATATGATTTTTTTCTTTGAGTTTGTTTGTATAGTAGATTACGTTGATGGATTTCTGTATATTGAATCATCCCTGAATCCCTGGGATGAAGCCTACTTGATCATGATGGATGGTCATTTTGATGTGTTCTTTGATTCAGTTTGCAAGAATTTTATTGAGTATTTTTGTATCGATATTCATAAGGGAAATTTGTCTGAAGTTTTCTTTCTTTGTTAGTTCTTTGTGTGGTTTAGGTATAAGAGTAATTGTGGCTTCATAGAACGAATTGGGTAGAGTGCCTTCTGTTTCTCTTTTGTGGAACAATACTGACCCCACAGCATGCATGAGTATAGATAGTAAGATGTGAGGTTGTAGGAATGGGCAAGCAGGAGTACATATGTTATCCTAGCCACAGTAATGACAGCTGGATCCAGACCTAGAAAAGACTGTTTGATGATGACAATTGTGATGGCCAGAGTCCCACAGGAGACCAGGTCCCTTTCTAAAAGAATGTAATCAAGTAATTTCTGAAAGAGCAATGTCAAGAGAAACAATGGGGATGACTTAGGGTTCAGATTCTTTGAAAAGCAAGAACATTTTTGGGAAGAAAGACCAGGGAAGTCCAGGGAAGGAAACATGAAGAGAAACCATTCATAGAGGGTCTCTGGGATAGGATGCAGCATGGCTTACCCTGAGGGAGGAAGATGCGATGAAGAGGGAGGAAGAGAAAGAGTCCAGCAGTCACTGGGATAGATGTAGTATGGCTTATCTTAAGAGAGGAGGAGGTGATGGTTCCCATGTCTTCACTCTCTTCCCCACTTCTCAACTCCTCCTAGTGTCTCCCTTTGGAAGAGACAAAGCCAGAGCAGAGAGAAGCCACATCACAGAGTTTCCAGTGGTCCTGCCTCCCAGGCCAGGATTTGGCAGACGGATGCAGTTTGGAGACTTAGTGTGAGGGAAAATGACTTGGAACAAATCTCTCCACATCACACCTTTTACCAAACAGTAATGGACCACATAGAAAACATTTGCTAACACCCATTCAGTCTTCTTCCAGTCAAATACATACCAAAGGCCCCTGTAAGGAAATTGTATTGGGGCCCCCAAGTTCATACTTGTGTTAGAAAGAGTGAGATTTTTTTCTTGGAAATAAAAGTTTGGCCTTCTGTGACAGTTGATAGTATCTAAATTGATCTAAGTTTTTGTTATACATAAGTAATGTTACTAAATAGGTCAGAACAACATTGTAAGTTTACAGGGGCTTAATTTTTAGGCTTGGTCTGGAAAGGTTGTGTTAGTGTTGAAGGTGGTTCTCCCATGATTTGATGGGTCATTTTATGAACTTGATCTGGAGCATCTGTTCAGGTAATTGTACTGAGTCTTCAAACATTCTAGTCCATCCAGAGGTTATTTTTACCTGACACCTATTGCATGCTGGGTAAAGGTGGAAATTCACGCCCCACAGTGCTTAAGAACATACAGCATACTCTGCCCCGCCAGTCCTGCACACCTTCAGTAAGGCTACGTAGATCATTGATTTCTTCATCTTCCAAAGAGTAGATAACACTGCAGAAGAATCTGAAATCCAAAATGTGAAACTCTTTGGTCACTGACATGATAAAAAATTACATACCAGGACAACAGTTTATGTCGAAAATTTGTTACAAATATTCCATACTTCCCTTAAGACTGTGCGTATTGGTTACTTTTCTGTTGCTGTGATAAAATATCCTGACCAAAAGCAGCTTACAGGAGAAATGGTCTATTGTGGCTATTGCAGAGGGTTAGAGTTCGTCATGATGAACAAGATACAACAGCAGGCAGCAGGAGACAGAAACTGTTTCATCTGCACAGGAAACAGAGAGCACAGGAAATGGACTGAAGCTATTAACCCTCAAAGTCGACAGTCCCTGCAGCAAGGCCACATCTCCTAAAGGTTCAGTACCCCCCCCCAAACAGCGCCACCAACTGGTGATGTGTGGTACTGTTCCTGGAAAGACAGGCAAACATCTGCTCACCCCAGACAGAGAACTGACACAGTGAACCAGTGAATTTTATTGGAGCTATTTACAGCAATAACTCCAATAACTCAGGGCTTGCTTACAGGAGCAAAAATGCCTCAAAGGCATCTACATCACCAAAAGGGCCACACCAACATGGGTGACAGTTCACAAAAACTGGAACCCGGGGCACACTGCACAGCTTATACGTAGTTCAGTAGGTTGGAGACACACATACAAACCTCTTCCAGGAAGCTAGCTGGTCTCTGCTTCTTCCGTGAAGCTCAACGGGTCTGAAAAGGTTTGCAGCTTGGCTTTCCGAGAATGACTTGGAAGCCTTTTCTGCTTATATTCTCTTGGGAAGGGAGGGACCCAGAGAATTTGGTTGGACTTCCTGTCTTAAAGAGCTTTTCTTCAGGATGGGAGGATTCTAATAAGGCTTAACACCAGAGACACCATTTTGTATCAGTGCCCTAGAGATGTTGCTTACAAGTTTTGATTCCTCACACAGACACACTTCTTCTGGAAAGACAAAACCATCATGTTCTGCATTGTCAACCTTGTACCAGGTCACATTAGACAGCATGCTGCTGGGCCCTTATTTGGAAACGTTTAGCCCTCACCCAATCAACCCTATTCTACACTCTATTAAGTAAGCTTCAGTAACGCTCTCTGGGCCTGCATTGTCTTCCCACCCAGAGTGCAGCCTGGCGGATTCAATGAAAGCTTGTTCCACAGCACCTGCTTAGTTTCTTCCCTAGTATTCTCTTTCCGTTTCGATTTCGGAGGAAACTGCTATACCACATCTGGGTTCCAAGTGTTCAGATACAAGAAACTACTACACAGTGAATTTCAAGTTTAGACTTAAGTCTTGTATTTGTTATTTGTCTTGTTTCTGTGATAAAATACCCTGACAGTAGCACTTTAAGGGATAAGGACCTTACTTTAGCTCAGAGATTGTGTGCAGTCTACCATGGAAGAGGAGTGAGGGCAGTAGGAGTTGAGATGGGTGGTCCCAGTACATCTGCAGTCAGGAGACAGAGGTGGATGTTACTGTTCAGCTTGTTTCCTACTTCTTCTTCAGTCGAGGAGCCCAGCCCATGGGATGCTGCTGCCTGTGTTAAGGAAGATCTTTCCACTTCAGGGAACATCGTTTAGATAATCACTCACAGGCATTCCCATGGGACTCTAGGTCCTGTAAAGTTGGCAATCAATATTTATCATAACATTCCCAGGATATTATCACATATACACACTAAGAGGGGGAGAGGAGAGGAGAGGAGAGGAGAGGAGAGGAGAGGAGAGGAGAGGAGAGGAGAGGGGCCACAAAATAATCTTTAAAGCTCAACAAACCAAACACATGTTGTCCTAGTGGTTCTGGATGTGGGATACTGATTTGCAGCATGTGTCTCATCATATTGTCACAAGAATTGAGTCAGTGTTGTTTTCTGAAGGTTCAGGGAAATGCCTGGCCTAACGTGAGCAACAAGATGCTTGTCCCTGTGTGGATCCAGAAGAGTCTATGTGGTCCTCTGGGGTATCACTCAGGTCGACTCTGTAACCATGTATAGAAAGTTCATCATGTTCTTAGCCTACCTGGGGACAGAAAAGAGGTAGTACACTAAGTTTATCTTAAGTATCTCTAAATTGTGTGTTCTATATCTGACCTTGCTCTACAAATGTCAGTGAAAGAGTGCCACAAGTTAGCAGTATGCTTTTGACAAGCATTGAAGATGCTGTAATGTAAGGTGTGAAGCATAGAATGTCAGGTAAAGCAAGAGGAGCAGGTCTAGAAAGAGCAGACTCTGTGGTTAGGAAGCCTCTTCAGTAAGCATCTTGGGATGTAAGCCAGAGAAGGTAGATATCATAAGAGCTTACATTAAAAGGGTTGAGTCCCAAATATACCTAAGGACTACAAGGGCAACTGGGCATTATAAGCCCCTGAAATGGGATTCAGCAAACTCGGGAAACCCTCTACCTCAGTACCACTCAACCCACTATTATCCAGGTACATCTGTGCGATTATTTTCCTGTGCTTCAGGCTACATTTCCTGTTTCTTTCCTTCCAGCGTCTCTGAAATATACATTTTATTAATTGCAACCACGGCTGATAGTAACTGGTCATCCCACATTTTGAAAATCACGATCTTGTTAGAGAAAGAATCAGCCTTTGTTTAGAACAGCAGAGAGGATGTCAAGGAAACGGTGAGGACTCAGACAAGGCTGCTGCTGGGGTGGGGGGCAGGGAGGACTCTGGAAGGCAAAGTGTGTTGGGCCTCAGAGAATGACAGCATGCTAGAAGTAAGAACAACCTCGTGTGGGACTGTCTTCTGCCAGCAGGTGTATTTGCAGTCCCAAGACCCAGGGTGTGTCCAAAGCAGCTTCACTCTTGTTTATAAGAACCAACAGCTAACTTTCCAAAAATTCTATGAGACACTAGATAATAAACAGCCATCATTAAAAATTAAACTATACAAATTCATAACTGGAAATTATATTAAAGTTTAGAAGACTGCTTCCAGAACCCAGAATCTATTACATAAAATGATGCACTATTTGTATATAGCCACACTCCCTTCCAAATGCCTTAAATCATCTGTAGGCAACTTAGGATACATAATGCAAAAGTAAACACTATGTAAACATGTGTCTTATTGTATTGTTTGAGAGACAACAACAGGAGTGAGCCTGTGCAAGCCCAGCACAGACGCCAGGGTTTTTATTTATTCATTCATTTATTTACTTGTTTCTCTATATTTTTCATTCTGACTCGGTTGGACCCACAGTACCCACGCTCATAGCTTCCTGGTTGTCTTCTCCCAGCTGACTATCAGCTCTGACTTTACAGTTCGTTCAGTCACTGTGCCTGTGCAGTGGCAGGGTTAAAGCACAGTACAGTGACAGCAAGAGGCTACAGCACAGCCGTAGAGAATCTGTCAGCAGCAGGTGGGAGGGATCAAGCCAGCAGCACTGACAAGCACTGCCAGTCAAAATGTGTCGATTATAGTTTCTTTTGAAATTGTTTGTATGGCAGATCAGCAAACTATGACTGGAAGGAAGCCTGCTCCTTATTTCTGTGAAACTCATGAGCCTAGATTGTATGGCTTGTTGTTTAAGGATTGGTAGAAAATAAAATGATATCATTTGACATGTAAAAATTATATTACATTCAAATTTTCCGCATCCCCAAATACATTATTATTATTATTATTAGTGTGTGGTGTATGTGTCTGTCTCTGTGTGGTATGATGTGCAGTGGGGGTGGCATGTACGTGTGTACACACATGGTGTGTATCTGGGAGCGCCGCCACCGCTCACATTTATAGGCCAAAGGACAACCTTGCGTACTCAGTTCTCTCCTTCCACCTTTATATGGGTTCTGGGGATCAAACTTAGGTCACCAGGCTATGAGGCAAGTGCCATCTTACCAGTCTTCAAATGGAGCCTGATTGGAACAAGGCCATTCGGGCAGATTCTGCCCTGCTACTTTCTGCTACAATAGCAATGCTGAATAGTTGCAAACAGGGACTATATGGCCTGCAAAGCCAAAATATTTACCGTGTGGTTCTTTAAGACAGAAATAGGGGGTTTTTTTTGTTTGTTTGTTTTGTTTTTGTTTTGTTTTATTTTTGAAATCTGGTCTAGATTTAAGAGAATGAGAAAAATGCTAAGAATGAGAAGATTCTTAAACGTTAAAATTAAAGACATGCTGTGGTGCTGTGTCTTACAGTGTTTCATTATGAATAGCAGACAGGCCAGAGGGAGAACCCAAGAGCTTTTATCCAAGTCAGCAAAGAAATCTATCCCATGACTGACAAATCGGTGAGGTTCTGACAGTTTTTCAAAGACAAATGGAACTACCAACAGAATCCTGTGGTACCAATGTGCTTTGCTCAGTTAGCACACAGACGTTTATCCACAACTGTTACATTAGAACACTATTGCTGGCAATGGCTCTCTGAAATCAATACTTGGGAAAAGCCAGCAGGCAGGTAGCAGAGAGCAATACCAAGAGCTCATCTCTTCAGATGACCAGTGGAATCTCTCTGGAAAAAGTCTTTAGAATTCTGGATTCTACTATTACCTTCTCAGAGAGATTTGTCCAGCAAATCTTGTTTGTTCAGGCCACCCCAACAGTTAGCATCACCGTAGCTCCAATCTTCATCTCCCGACCTCAGCCTCCAGTCCCATGCCACTCAGCTTTGCTAGCATTTCTGGGGTACCTAGTGCTATCTCAACTAAGCAAGAGAATTAATTCTGCTGCTTGAATGTTTGGATCTGAGGCTGCATGAGCGGCTGCTGTGCCTGGGTGCAGAGGTGCAGGCACACAGGCCACGAGCCTGACACAATCTCCTTCTGCCAGAGCAATCACTCCAAGGGAGTGGGAGGAAATCTGCTTCTCCCTTTCACTTCCAGTTTCTTTCCTCTAGGGGTTTATATTTAAGGACCGGGATACAATAAAGCACACAAAGAGGCCCAGAAGATGAAAAAGACCCACAGGGACCCCAAATTTACACCTCAGGCTGATTGCAAGCACAGACATATACTGATAATTAAAAACTAAATAAGCAAGACAGAAGAGCACACTCTGAAGCATAGGTCAGCCCTCATTTCCAGAGTTACCATTCTATCAGATGCAAATGTCCAGCCATAAACAACAAATTATGAGGCATATCTAGTATCCAGAGGGAATGGCTCCTTGGAGGGAAAACATTGAACATCACTGTCCATAAGGACTAGGAGATGGTGGTGTCACTAAGCAAGCATCCGAAAACATCTGTGTTTAAAGAGCAAAGTAAGGTGTGGACAATGTCTGGGACACGAGGCAGCAAAAAGGCAGAAGGTTAATCACAAACAAAGGAATCCTGGAACAGGGGCTGGCAATGGCTGGAATCAAATATTCTACAGACAAGTCAGAGGCAGATCGAACAAGTGAGAGAATCAACCAACTCACAAGTCAACAGAGATGGTGAATGTAACACATACGCGTACCACACACATGCGTGCATGCACATACACACACACACACACACACACACACACACATCAGAGCCCAAGGAAATAATGGAACTCTATCAAGCACACCAATACATAGTGTGATGCTCTCAGGAGGAACAGAAGGAGGTGACAGGAAAAGCAAAAAGAGAGGGGAGAGGGCAAAGAAGGTGGAGGAGGAGAAGAAAAGAGAGGGAGGGGGATGGGAAGAAGAAAAGTATAGTGGTTTGAATAAAATACTCCCCACAGGCCCATAGGAAGTGGCACTATTAGGAGGTGTGGCCTTGTTGGAGGAAGTGTGTCATTGTGGGGGCGGGCTTTAAGGTCTCACACGCTCAAGCTATGCCCAGTGTGACACAATCTCCTTCCTGTGATCTGGATGTAGAACTCTCAGCTTATTTTCTAGTACTGTGTCTGTCTGTCTGCCACCATGTCCCATCATGACAACAACGGACTAAACTTCTGAAACTGTAAGGGAGTCCCAATTAAATGTTTTCCTTTATAAGAGTTGCCTTGGTCATGGAGTCTCTTCACAGCAGTAAAACCCTAACTGAGACAGAAAGGAAGGAGGAGGAAAAGGGGGAAGGAGGAGAGTAAATGAAAACAGAAATAGAAAGGAAAGGAAAGGACATGGCTGTTCCTAGGTATGGTGGGGGAGAAAGTTTATTGTCAATATGTGGGAGAGCAGAGCAGCAGAGGCAGGGACATCTGGGAGAGTCCAGAGTGGTTGTGACCCTGAACCATGTGGAGCAGGAATGGGGGAAGAGAGAGGGAGACAGGGGAACTAGGTGCAGAAGTCAGGAGGCCAAAGCTACAAAGAAGGGTGGGTAGCCAAAATGTCTGAATTATATAGGGAAGAGCCTCTGGAGAAGGACAGCCAGCTCCTTCCTGGGCTGGAGACGTTTAGGGTAGGGGAGTAGGGTATGTCAGCCATACCCACCAGTAAGAGGTAGGGACTGAGGAATGCTGGGAGAACCTAGCAGCTAGGTCTACTTTGATATGTTGAATAGGCACCTTAGTCTTTTGTCCTGGGTTTGTAACTTAACCAAGGGGCAGCAGGCAGGCAGAGAAGTCTAAAAGGAGGAAGGGAAAGAGAAGGAGGGAAGGTGGGAGAAGAGGGGAGGAGGGGAAGAAAGAGAGGGAGAGGAGAAGGAAGAGAGGAAGGAAGTGAGGGAAGAGCAGGTAAGAATAGTGGCACAGGCCCTATATTCTGGAGGCTGAGGTGGAAGAATCATGAGTTGGATCCCAACTTGAGCTTTGTATGCAGGGAAATGATTTTTCAAAATAAGTAAGTAAACATATAGCTAACCCAAAGGTATTAGACATCCGTTGGGGACTGAGCAGGGGTGGAGGTGAGCAAGCACTCTGCCCCAAGCGTAGCCCTCAGGGGACTGGTTTGTGAAAGGGCACCTGCACTCACAGACTTCACTTTCACCCCTGACCCCCAGGGCCCCAGGGGGCGGGCGCTCTGCTCTCACATGACCGAACTACATTTTCTTCAGTCTGCTGACTTCTCCACTGTTCTAGAAAACTTCTCCATACATCCTCCCCTCCTCCTCTTCCCTCACAGTGAACAGTCTTGGTTATTCCCTAAGAAAACAGAAGCAACCGCAGCTGTTCCAGCCACCACACCCATCTGCAAAACCTCTTTGCTTTCTGAGTTTCTGAGTTTCTGGCTTGAGGCCAGCCGCTTTACTATGTGAGTGCGAGGGATGTTGTGATAATAGCCTGGCTAAAGGGTTTCTTTTCTCTCTGCCTTCCTCTGTGCCACTAGACAAGTAGCTTGGAGGCCAGAAAAATGCATGCAGGGAAACAAGGACCTACTGTCAAATGCTTCCACTGTGGACTTGGGCTTGGGGAGCCAGAGAAGCATCCCCATGTCTTTAGGCAGGTTGCTAAGAAGGGATTCTGTAGTCTCTTGAAAGGAGAAATCATTCCAAGACTTCAAGGACTCTACAAATGAGAACAAAGAGGAGGTGACTTGATAAACCATTTAGAAAAGGGTATTTTACTATACATGGTTGTACATGTCTGTAATCCCAGCATTCAAGAGGCTGAGTCAAGAGGACCATAAAATCAAGGTCCACCTGGGCTATTTAACAAGACTATGCATTTGAAAAAATAATAATAAGAGAAAAGGAGAAAAAGGGAGCAGAAAACTAAATGTGCATTTTAAGGATTTATTTTTATTTTTCATGTGTGTTTGTGTCCACGCCAAGTAGTGTAGGAGCTTCAGAGGTTTGAGAACACAAGCCAAGACAGAGCTAGCATGTGACAAGACTAGTTTGAAAATACGTGTCTATATGACTTTAGGCCTTTTAAACTTACCATTCTCGTAGCCCGAGGAGTGCAGAGGGTAGCGGATGCCCTAGAGCGGGAGTTACAGGCTACAAGCTGCATGACTAACGATACTGGTGCTGGGAACTGAACACCAGTCCTCTCCGAGAGCAGAAGTCTCTCCTAACTGCTGAGCCATGTCCCAGACCCCTAAACGGATGCGTTTTAAATGTGTTCTGACCTGTGCTAGGATCCGCGGAATCAGTGAAGGCAATCGCAATCGTGTTGCAGAGAACAGAGCTGTGAGCAAAGGGAGATCTCTCATGTGAGATGTAACTGTCATTGCAAGGCAAGAACCAGGATAGAAGGACCAAGCCCGATCCAAGCTTTGTTGCTTGTGCTACCACCACGGAGGGCAGGAGCACGCCTGGCTGAGCCTCAGCGCAAACCCTTCGATTCAAAGAACCACAGCGCTGAAAAACATTAATGCAATCAGTTCCGATGTTTACTGAGACAAGGGGGGTAAATTTCCAGAAAATGTAGAGGTTTCAACATTTCCAGAACACAGCCAATCATTCTCAAATCCTCGCTAAGGCTCCTTCAGCCCAGACTCACCACAGAAATCCCTGCTGGCCTGAAGCCTGCCTCTCGGCTTCCACCATGCATCTGCCTCGTGGGCAGATCCTCTCTACACTCACTCACCCCCTTAGCCCTCTCCACTTGGTCTTCTCGTAGGTAAACGCCTTGTTCTCACTTCTCCAGGGATATCTTAGGGCACAGTTGCCCCAAATCTCCACTATAAAACAACAGAATTCTCTTCAGAGAGAGATGCAGAAGGATGCAGAAGGGCTGGAAGCACAGGATGTTAATGATTTTCTCCCATCACAGTAGATAAAGTCTCTTCCCCCTTGCATTCAAGTGTCTTAAAATATACAATTTCAGAAGAAGAAGGGAAAACCCCTTGGAAATAGAGAAACACTGGTGAAGACAGACATCCTTCTCCTGGAGTAGGGACAGCAGCCCAGGGAGCTGAAGGGCTAGGATTCTTTTAAGCCATCCAGGCCACAAAATGTAAATGAATCTATTTACTCAGCAAAATATTTCCTTATTACATTTTGAGTAATTTCCCATTGAAAACAAATAGTGCATGTCAGAAAGCTTGAGGCGGCCCTGGGGCCCTGGAGGTGCAGGACAGGCCCACTTCAGCAACCTCGTTTATTTTTTCAGACATGTTTATTTTTGTGTTTGTCTCTATTGCTTTGATTTGGCAAATGCCCCTGCCCAGTTGAGCTTTGGAAAAGACAAAAAAAAAAAAAAAAAAAAAAAAAAAACCCAGCTGCCCTTACCTCTGCTCCAAGGGACTCCTCATGAACCCAGACCAAACCCATAGGGGAACCAAAGCTGCCCCTGGGACGACAGCTTAGCATTCGGCGGCGTGCTGTGTGCTCTACCTTCAGGATCAGTGCTTGGGTTTAAAGGGAGGGTGTCATAAAGGTACCTTGGGGCTTACAACCTCAGCCAAACCCGCAGGGAACTCTGGACCGGGAAAGATGTATCCCCACTGTCCTGTGTAAGATCACCCTGATTCATCTGCCTTTATGCCCCACCAAAATCAGCAACGGGGTGTGACTCGCCTCTTGGAGAGTGTGACTCTCTCTGATACTTAGTCTGGAGCAGCTGGCAGTCAGAGGCCTTCCTGTATAGAAATGCACGTGCATGTATGCATACATGTTGAAGTGTGCCTTGGGAGGGTGCATTTACGTGTGTATAAATGTTTGTCTGTGTGCATGTGTGCAGTGTTTGTGTGAAGTTGTGCCTGTGTGGCTAGACACTTCTTTGTTTGTTTGTTGTTTGTTTAGAAGCTTCTTTCTATGAACCTGCAGGTCCCTGATTCAGCTAGACCAGGTAGACCAGCAAGCGCTCACTGACCTTCCTGCCTCTGTCTTCTTGTCTCTAGGATTACAAGCATTCACTGCCACCCTTGGCTTTTATTTAAGCTCTGGGGACTAAACTCAGCCTTGCACAGTAAGCACATTACATTCGGAGATTCCCTATACCTCCGGTTTAATCTAACTTAAAAAAAAAACATATTCAACACTTTGTGCATATGTTTCATTTTTCATTTGAATAGACCTACATTCTAGCTATGATAGTCTAACTGCTTGTTGTAGAAATTATTTAATCCTGTACCAGAGTTTCTAGCCGGCCCTTAACCACTTAACTCTGGATAAAAGACAAACACAAACTTCATATTTACAATAAGCCTTAATCAGCACTAGAGAAGGGCCGATATCTGCCCTCTGTGCTATTAGAATCTACGTTCCTATTGATAACCCTGCATTATTGCTTATTAGTCACTGTGTTTCATCTAAGCTGCTCTTAACTCCAATTGGCCAGCCTTCAGGGCCTTGCTTTCGTGAAGTACATAACCCATGGCGGCTTCTCCTTCCTCCTTCTCCTTCTCCTCCTGGTTCTCCTCTGACCCTAAGCCCAGGAAACCTAAACTCCACCCTTGTCTCTTCTCTCCAGCTATTGGCTGTCAGCATCTTTATTTACCAATCAGAAATAACTTGGAGGCAGGGTCACTTGGGTCCACTTGTAGACTCCAGGTGTGGGGGCGCCCATTGAGCATAGCAGCAGACAGAAAAACCAAACCTCCACACTGCTCCTCAATACCCTAGCTGTTACTAGCTCTCTGACATGACCAACACTGCAAACCCATTAGCTCTGCTGACCACGCTCAGTGGGAACCTTCTCCATGCTCCTGTCAAGTGTTTGTGTCTTAAGCTTTCATGAGGAGTTTTTGCTTCTTAAGTCCCTTGTGACCACCAGGCCAGATGTGTACACAATCCTCTTTTTAAAAATCAATCTCCAAATTTTGCACAAACGTCCTTTTACATCTCTCCCACTGCCCAACTCCGCCCACCTCTGCACACCCCAAATCTGCTAGAAAAGATACATACAGTTTTAGACCATATATCAGCACCTGTGACTAGATTCCATTTTTCATTTGAATATGCCCCTCGCTCATCTCTATATATTAAAAAGAATCATACAGTTTTGTTCTTGCTAACACAACTTACACTCATTTTGTGTAGTTTGTTCTATAGTAGGCTTCCTTTCAATAATATTTGAGGATCTGTAAAGTGCTTGCCACACATGCGTGAGGACTTGAGTTTAATTACCCAGCCCAGAACACACATTTTCAATTGTGCCCACACATGTAGCCTCAGTGTTATGGAGACAGAAACAGGAAGGTTCCAGAGACTCACTGACCAGCCAGCCTCATTTATTCAGTTTGTTCAGACCACTAAGAGATCCTGTATCCAAAAAAATGGTGGACAATGTCTGGGAAATGACACTGGAGACTGACTCTTGCCTCCACATGTGCACACACACACATGTCCACATACATCCACACCCACATGAATATGTACCCACATTTATACATACACACATTAATCATAATTATAAGAATGCATCTAACCTGGCATGGTAGCACACACCTATAATCCCTGCACCCAAGAGGCCAGGCTAAGATACATAAAAATACCTTGTCTGAAAGATACAGTGTGAAGCTACAGCTCAGTTAGTTTTGTAACCTACAAGATGCCATGAATCTATTCTCCAGCTCCACAAAAATGTCCCTCACAAAGTAAAAATTATCCTGATTCACTATGCTTCCTGATGCTCCTCTGCCATGTGAAACAAGACACTGACGGCCTTCTACCGCCTCGCCTCCAACGCCCAACTTCTAGTGATGCTATTTACAGTTCTAGATATTAATAACTCACATTAATTTGTTAAAATTTTCTTTATTCTTGAGAACTTCACACACGCATATACTGAAATGTGATCATATGCAGTCCCCATCCTCCCGCTAGCTCTCCTCAGCACCCACAGTTTTTCTATCGTGAGTCTTTCTGTGCCTTTCTATTTGTCCCTCTGTCTTTGTCCCCAACACTGACCCTGACGTCAGTCTTAAGTTACTGACCTTTTTTGCCTACTGAAAGTTTATTCAAAGAACAAAAAAACAAAAAACATTTGAATAATCATCCAATATGTTTTAATTTTAAAATGTTGAAACATTTCTTCCATTTAACGTAGACTTTACTCCTAAAACTGTTTAAAGTTGTGTGTGTGTGTGTGTGTGTGTGTGTGTGTGTAATTAAATGCACCAGCAAGATGTTATTTAAAGGAAACTTAAGGTGAATTCATGCTGCAAACTGAAGGAGGTTCTCTCCTTTTGCAGTAATAATGGGCTACTACCCCAACCCGCAATAATAATGCGCTACTACCCCAACCCGCCGCCACCTCTTCTCCCCACTAACTACAATGACCCTAAGAATTTTGTTTTACAAATTTGGATTTCTGAATAGTATATGGGGCTTACCCTATTTTATTTAAAAACCAAATACAAACATCATGCATTCTGCAACACAGTTCTTTCTATCTGTATAACAATCCCCCTTCCTCTGCATTCGAGAACTTGCTGTTTCCTTTTCAACAATGTTGCTATCGTTTTTTCTATGTTCCCTCAGAATACACCAGTGCATGGAAGAACAGAGATAGGGGAAAGGAAGACCAAGCAGGGAAGGTCATTTTAAAAAATCAAATCATTTTTAAAAATCAAATATGAACTAACCAGTACCCCCAGAGCTCCCAGGGACTAAACCATCAACCAAAGAGTAAACATGGTGGGACTCATGGCTCCAGCTGCATATGTAGCAGAAGATGGCCTAGTCGGTCATCAATGGGAGGAGAACCCCTTGGTCCTGTGAAGTCTCTATGCCCCAGTATAGGGTAATGCCAAGGCCAGGAAGCAGGAGAAGGTGGGTTGGTGAGCTGGAGGAAGGGGGAAGGAATAGG
>JADRCD010237846.1:0-19453 GCA_019843815.1 Montemys delectorum | reverse complement strand
ATATTCTGTTTCATATACGTTCAGTAGAGACCGTGTAGTGTGCCTCTTATCACCCTGCTTACAGATGAGAATCTGAAGTCTGTCAGGGAAGTGAGAGCAGTTGCTAGGCTTTCACAGGAACCATGAAGGCAACACCCAGCAGGACGGCTGTTACAGAAAAGAAACATACAAGCTTTGGCCAGAAGAAGCTTGAACTCTCTCACTCTGTCGGTACAAACATCAAAATAGTACTCACTTTGGAAAGCATTCTGACAGCCTCTGAAGCAGTTACGTATACAGTTATCATATGATTTTGAGAAGTCTAGTTTTAGGTACATACCCAATGGAAACAAAAACATAACCATCAAAAAACTCTTTTATGTGAATGTTCATAACAGGGCCATATATATATACATATATATATATATATATATATATTCATATCAGTCAAAATGAAGAGAGAACTCTATGGTCCACTAGCGGCTCACAAGTGGCTAAACAAACTCTGGTATATGTATGTATGCATGTGTATGTATACATAATACAGTTGAATGTTATCCACCCATTAAATCGTAATACAAACACGGCTATATGTTATATAGCATGTAGGAATCGTGACAGCCTATGTTAAATGAAAAGGTGACTCCATTGATAGGAAACGCTCAGAATGAGTAAGTCTCCAGAGACAAGAAGTGGCTTAGTGGTTGCCTTGGTATTGACTGTTGATAGCAATGTTGTCGGTACACTAAAACCTGAAGGATACCTGGTTTCTTTTCGAGGTAATGAAAAAGGTAGCTATCTGAATCTATGATTCCTCTTGAAAATATTTTAAAAGTCGTCTGCATTCAATATCCACTCTTTTTTGCTTGCCGTTATTCCATAGAGAGCACAGCTTAACAATTATTTGCATAGCATTTATACCATAGTAAGTATAGAATTGAGGCATGACTTATAGTAGATGAAAAGAGGAGAGCAACTATATGTACAAATACTATGTTTTATAAGAGACTTGAGCATCTTCAGAGTTTGGTCTCCATGGGTAGCCTGTTACCAGTCCGTTCCAGATACAGGGATATTGTATTCTATTATCGGTCATAATCATGGTTATGCAAGTCTGTGAAAATATTAAAGTATATTGACTCATGTAGTTTAAATATATGAAATGTATGACATATGACTGTCTCTATAAAGTTGTAAAACAAAACAAAATAAAGCTACATGGCAGAGTCACCACCCCCAGGGCTCCTTCTATCCTACCCCATGAAACTCTTGAGGCAGTGGGGCTCAGCAACAGCTCTGCACTGGTCTCTTGATGCCTAGAATCGCTCATTAGTTTCATTAGTCTTTGGACACTCCTGGTGGGACCTGGGCATAAGTGTATTTGAAGGATCCTGGAGGTTCCTCATGTGCAGCGTGGTTTTGATGGAGAAACTTTTCCCCAGTCTTGCCTCTGTGCTCTCCAGTCTCTGGAATTCTGTTCAGTGTCTGTAATCTACGCAGAACCTCAAAGATTTGGCATGAAATTTTGATCAAAGCAATTGCCTATATGCTTTTCCAGTGGAGGTTGTCTGAGGCATAGCAGTCAGAAAAATTGAACTGTCAGAAACTAATATAAGAATAATAAGGGAATATTTCTTCTTCATTGGACACCCAAGATGAATAGCAGGTAAAATAAAATCTTAAATTAAATTGCACACGTATACGACTTTACTTTTTGTTAAAGGACTATAACGTGAATAATGAACACATTATAAAAGGAGAAGACCAGACCCTCAATTTCTTTCAATAATGTTAGTGTTGTATATCCTAGCTGAATAAAACACATTTCACAAAACACCTACACAGTTCTGCAATGCATTGTGGATGGCCTCTCTGGAGAAATCTTGCATGCCTTTCAATTTTGACATAGTGATATGGTAATAATAGACGTCTTCGGCATATAATTCTGCAGGCAATTCCTCTCACACTGTTTTTAGCTTTACTGATTGAGAGCCAGGGTTTACCTCACCTGGGTCTGATCGGCAGTAAGGCTCAAAGAGTTGAGTAAGGACAGACAGAAAGGATCTTTTGTACTCTTTGTATTTGTGGGCCTTTGGAGTCAAAGGCTCGATGGAAATGTATTTGAAATTGTATTCATTGGGACAGAGTTTCATCTGGTTTAAGAGGGATTGTAAATGAGAATCGCAATTGTCCCTCCATGCCACCCCTCCCCCTTAATCTGGTATAACTGCTCTACCTTTTCTATTTCTCTGGAACCCAGGATGCCTGTGCACCTGTTGTTCTCTTATTTCCATCATGTTATCTTGCTTCACATGGTCCAACATGGTGGATGACCACCACCATGCTGGTTGTGGGAAGAGAGGAAGGAAAAAGCACGAGTGGCTTTCTAAAGATAGAAGCTGGAAGTTAGTATGTCTCTTCCTGCTTGTGTCCTATTGGTCAGAACATAGCCATGGTTTTCCTTACTAAAGGCTGTTTAGTATGAGTCAAGTATGAGAGACCATGACTTAAGAAGATAAATTCAGGTTGTCTCTAACCACATATCCTGCCATGGAAGTGGTTACATGAACTTGTCACAGAATGAAAGGCAGACATATGTAAATATAGTTCCTAAATACACTGGTGGGGTAGAGTTGTAGGCAAGTAACACCGGAGCAGGGAGATCTCTGCTGTGCATCACAGGCACTATCTGATGATATTCTTAGCTTCTGCTGATTGGATATCACCGCCTTCTAAGTTCATACACTACAAAAGTTGTATTTGACAGACAGTTGAGAGGAGATGTTAGGTCCGACACAGAGGGGAGAAATAAATAGCTATTAAGGGAACTAAAGAGAGTATAAGAAGATTTTAGTTATAATGTTCCAGCTCTTCACACTCACGGCGTTCTCACCAGTGAGTCAGAGGGTAGACATTATTGCTATTCTCCTACTACTACTACTACTACTACTACTACTACTACTACTACTACTATTACTACTACTACTACTACTACCACCACCACCACCACCACCACCACCACTACTACTACTACTACTGCTAATTTATTTAATTATATCCTGATCGAAGCTTCCCCTGCCCATCTCTTCTCAATCCCCGCCTCTCCTCCATTTCATTCCCCCTCCTCCCTTTCACCTCAGAAAAGGGGATGTCTCCTCCAGTTATCAAGCAGCCTTAGCATATCAAGTTGCAGTAAGACTAGATATATCTATTGAGGTTAGAAAAGGCAGCACAGTTAGGGGAAAGGGCTCTGAAGGCAGGGAACAGAATTGAAGATAGTCCCTACTCCTGCTGTTGGGGTTCTCACATAAAGACCAAGCTGTATAACTGTTACATATGTGCAGCGGGCCTAGGTCCATCCCATGCATGCTTTTTGGTTGGTGGTTCAGTCTCTGTGGACCAGGTTAGTTGATTCTTGGGTTTTCCTGTAGTGTCCTTTACCTCTCTGGCTCCTTCAGTCCTTCCTCCCCATCTTTCACAGAATTCCCCAAGTTCTGTTTAATGTTTGGCTGTGGGTCTCTGCACCTGTTCCCATCAGTTGCTGGGCAAAGCCACTCTGATGACATTTATGCTAGGCTCCTGTCTCCAGGTATAGCAGAATATCATTAATAGTGTCAGGGGTGGGCTCTCTCTCATGGCTTATGTCTTAAGTAGGGCCAGTCATTAGTTGGTCATTTCCCCAATTTCTGCTCCATCTTTACCCTTATACATCTTGTAGGCAGGACAAATTTTGGGTTGGTGTTCCAATCCTTCCATTGAAGTCTTGTTTGGTTATGGGAGATTGCTGGTTCAGGTTCCATATCCCCATTGCTAGAGTCTTAGTAAGGGCCACCTTCATAGAATCCTGGGAGTTTCCATTGTTCTAGATTTCTAGATCATCCCCAAGACACTTTCCCACTGATTCTAGTTCTCTCTTCCAGTACACTTTCCCTCTATCCTTGATCCATCCTGTTCCTTTCTCCAACCCTGCCCCCACCCAGTTCCCTTCCTCCATCTACCCCCCATCCTGCCCATCTTATTTCCCCTTCTTAATGATATGCAATCATCCTCCTTTGGTCCCTTCTTGTCACTTAGCTTCTTTGGGTCTGAACGCAGTTGTCTTGTACCTATAGCTAATATCCACTTATCAATGAGTACATACCATGTTTGTCTTTCTGGGTCTGGGTTAGCACCCTCCGAGGCACACTCTGAAGACAGGGAAGAAAATACGTTTCATATGGTAGCACATGGATCATTGGTAAAATGGCAGGAAATATGGGTGATATGTTGGAGGTAAAGGTGGCATGAGCCAGCAATGAGTCCACCATAATCCACAGGCTTGATGGAAGAATCAAATGAACTGGGGCATGTGAAGTATCCATCATGGTGACTAGCACACAGTAGGTATCAGTTTAATGGTCTTATTAGCATGACAGTTTTCAAGATCCATTCCTCCCTCACTTCAGTTATCCATCCATCTATTCTCCATCATTGATAAAAGTAGGCATGGTTAAGGTCCTTTCTCCCAAGGCTTTGCCAGTTACCCAAGTAAGTACACTGTAGAAATTCTCTGCGATATTTGCATGTGTATCCCACTTGTAAAGGCTCTGAGATATTCCGTAGGGAATAAATAGGTTAATCTTCATTTTATCCAGTGTTTTCTGACCCCTTTCGATCATGCCATTATATCTTATAACGATTTCATGGACTGTCTGCTGGCGTTTTAGGGAGCAAGCGTTCTGTGGACACCCTATGGCAAAAATGACAATTACACAGTCAGCAGCTCGTCAAGCTGGGCATCATAAAAAATGACTCATTTCAGACTTAGGAGAAAAACGAGGCTCTCTTTTCCTCATCCATTACACAAGAGTTACTTGAACTCTCGGAGTAGGCTTGATGACAGATGAAGTGGCATATTCTGAACTGACTGATGCTGCTGATTGCCAGCCCTGGAGGTCAAGGTTGGGGGGATGGGGAGTGAAAGGAGGGCTGTGTGTGCACTGGTCTTGGCATTGGCTAGCAGGTATTCTTTAAGTCATCCCTCTCACCTAATAGAGCTCCAAAGTCTGTATCTACTTCAGTTCATCTTCTTTGGCCCCAAAATGGCCATAGAAATTAGGTGAGATATGAGGTGGTTGGTACTAAGGGATGGCTAAAGAAATAGAAACATCAAGGGGTGGGGGATATTTAAGCCTATAGATCTGAAATGTAAGTCTCCTGATTCGACTTAATTCAACAAGCCTTTATGTCTCACCTATTATGTGCCAGATACCATGGTAGGTTCTGGCAACGCAGTGACAAAGTCTTTAGCATTCAGAAGAGACAGATGCAAACAAAAGTCACAATAGAGCATGAAAAGTGTGACAATAAGCTCAGAGGGGACTGGAATGATCAAGAAGAAAAGGAAGAAAAGGCGGCTGCTGAGGGCTAATGAAGAGGTTTTCCATGGGAAATAGGCAGAAAAGGCAGTCTGCCCCCACTCCCCCTTTTCTCCCCCTCTTCAGCCCCGATATGTGTATATGTGAATGTAGGTCAGAGGTTGACAGCAGATGGCTTCCTTGATGGCTTCCCACGTATCTCTTGCTGTACCTGGAGCTCACTGATTTAATTAGACTGACTGGCCAGTAAGCTGAGGATCTGCCTGCTTCTGTTCCCCTCAGCGATATGGTTACAGACAATAGAACGTGTCATGCCCAGGTTTTTATATGGCTGCTGGAGATCTAACTCAGATTTCCATGCTAGCATAGCAGGCACTAGACCCATCTCCTCAGCCCTGCCAAGGGATATTTCCATAATTGTCTTATAGGCGTCTATCAGTTATGCCTTACAGAATATTATTTTGTGTGTGTGTGTGTGTGTGTGTGTGTGTGTGTGTGTGTGTGTGTGCGCGTGCGTGTTGTGTCTGGGCTCCAAAATAGCAAAATCTGAGGCATGAGGCATTCCTCTGCTGGGGATTGGGTCTAATGCTTTGAAATAATCCGGCCCCAAAGTTGGGAATCTTTGTGTCTAAATGCCGAAGGTCCTTGTCTCTTGTTGTTTATTGATCCATTAATAAAGAGCCAATGACAAATGGCTGGGCAGGTAGACTGAGGCGAGATTTGTGTGGGCTAGGAACTAGGAGAAAGGAGAAGAATCGCCACGATTCAGAGGGACACGAATCAGATTTAGAGCTGCAGGAGGAAAATCACCCAAAATGTAAGTGAGAAGGAATTTGGCCCCTGCAATGGCTGCCAGAAGCATCTTGGGCAGTAGAGACTAGGGGGCCACCCAGAAGGAGCCAGGGCAACAGAGATAAAACTTAGAGTACCAGAGGAAAAGTGTGCTAGTTGAGGAGAGGATTAGAACTGCCCAGACTTTGTGCTAGTCAAGACATATTTAAAATTAACTAGTGTGTGAGTGTGTGTGTGTGTGTGTGTGTGTGTGTGTGTGTGTGTATCTTTCGTTCAAGAATCCAGATAGATCTTGGGCAGGTGAGTGTGTTGACCCGTCAGAAACACAAATCAGTTTAGCTAAACTCACTGCTACATTCCCCTTCATTCTTTCAACTCCTATCTGAACAAAGTCAGTGTCCTAAGTGTTTTGCAAGAGCCACGTCATGTTATAGAGGTTAAAGTTTAAAAACTTTAATTAATCAAATCTCCTAAACTTGGATTGAAGAACGAGTGTAAGGGACAGGATCCAGCTTCAGGCTGCCTGTGGTTTTGTTTCACTTGCCAAGAGACAGGAGACCTTTCCTTGGGGCCTGGCTATGACAAAATCCAACAATGCTTCAGTGCAAAGGCTTCGTTTCTAGACTGGCATGTGTTTTCTGGTAATTCAGGGCCAGTGAGGAAAACTGGCCTGGGAAGCCACCTCCTATAATTCTCTCTCCTGGTGCCCCTGTGTGATAGAACGGCTGGTTGTGCCATTCAGAGAGATTGCTATTACATAGTGCCTGGTGCCACGCCCATCCTCAACTTCTTACAATATGGAGGCTTTGTGGAGCCATGAGGTTTGGAAGACAGTGTTGATTCCTATTTTTAAAGATGCCTCAATGGCTGGAGGATGGTTTAATTGGAAGTGTTGGCAAGTCTAGCTCCCAAGCAACCATGTAAAATTTGGTGTGGTAGCCCTGGCCTGGAACTACAGTGCTGAATGAGGTGGTAGAAACAGACAAATCGCAGGGGTTTACTGGTCAGCCAGTCTAGCTGAATTAATGATATATAGGTCCACTGAGAAACCCTGTCTCAAAAAATAAGGGGGGACAATTGAAGAGTACACTCAAAGTTGACCTCTGGCCTCTACATACATGCATATGTGCATGCAGGTCGACTCACGGTGAGAACAGAAAGTCAAGGCACTGTGCCAATGACTTATTAAAGGGAGATGTGAAAAACCCAGTGTTACTGGGATTTCTATTTCTCCAAGAGACAGGAGGGTGGGCAATAAAGAGGCCTCGTGGTTATGTGTATGTGTGGCTGAATTTCTATTTCTCTGTGACTCTATGTGTGTGTGTGTTTTTGTGTATGTGAGAGTATGTGTGTATGTCTGTGTGTTTGTGTGTATGTGAGAGTGTGTGCTTGTGTGTTCATGTTTGTGGGTGTGTGTGTGTTTATGTGTATGTGTGGAAGCAGAGACCAGGGGGCTGCTGGAGGCTGGAAAATAGCACAGGAAGGAGGGGTTGCATTGAATGAAAGTTCTGCATCATTGTAGTGGGTGAGAGGTCAGCTTCCTCGAACGCCCTTTGCTTCTTAAGACAGACTCTTCCTCTTGGCTGGGTATAAGAAATATCTTCTTTTAAGTACACATTTCTCCCACAAAATGAGAAAGGCAGAAGGGATTCAGGTTTTGAAGGAGGTTGACTAAGACTGAGTGTGCTGGCTACTCCCTCCACCATGACATCATGACATCTATAGAGTCCCAAACGGGGGCTCCGTTTTTGGCTTCTGCTTGGGTCTGGCCAATGAGATGAGAACAAATTGTGGGAAGGGAACAATCCAGGTACTTGATCCCCATCCCCGTTCCTAGCAAAGGAATCATATATCTACCTGTAGCCACACCCCTGCATGTCTCCTGCTTCTTGGGCAACCCCCAGGATCTATTCTCACTGTGATTACTGTATCCCAGTACCCTTGGATTCTTCAAACCTATGGTAGTAAAAATCTAGCTGTTGTTGGTTTCTTAGTGTCTTCCCATTCTTTTCAGATTTTTTTTATTGAGATAAAATTCTCACAGCATATTTTTAACCTTTTTAAACTGTACAACCCAATGGCATTTAACACATCCATAACACTATGCAACACACAGAAAACTATTAGATATTCTGGAACTGAAGTTATGGATAATCCTTAGCTGCTATGTGGATGTTGAGAATTGAACATTGGGAATTGATTCTAGATTCTCTGAAAGAGCAGAAAGTGTTCTTAACCATTGAACAGTCTCTCCAGGCTTCATACCAAATTCTTATCACATCTCAACGCCACACCAGTTTCAAAACCCCATTGCATCATAAGAAAACCCATAAGAACAACTTTTAAATGATCAGTGGTAGTCATATACTTGCTTCTCGCTACTGTGCATTTGCTCATTCACAATATTCCATATAGAAGGAATCTATGATACATGGGCTTTTGTGGCTGTCTCCTTTTACTTAGTAAATTGTTTTTTTTCTAGGTTCATTCAAGTTGTGACATGTGCAAATACAATTTATTTTTATCGCAGAATAATCCGTTATATGGCTATACCTTTTCTTAATTCTAAACTCTGCAAACTGATGCATTTCAAAATGTGGGTCTTTAGATCAGCAACATCACACTTGACTGATAACTTGTTGAGAATGCATATTCTAAAGTCTACCCATTGCATTACATTCTAGATCCAGAATTTTGTTTTTGTTTTGAGTCCAAGTTGGCTTCAGACTCACGATCCTCTTGCCTCAGCCTCCTGGAGTGTTGCGATTATAGGGATGGATCACCACTAGTTAAAATCTAGATTTTAATAAGAACCTTCCTCCCCAGCTAGGTTCTGGTGCATGCTTAGCTGTTATCACTGCTATTATTAGTCTCTGGATTAAGGTCTTCTTTCCTGGTGCCATCCTGATCTTCCTGACAGAGTCATTGACATCTGCTCCTTGTATGTTTAATTCTTGGTATACCCTTAGTAGGGACATGGGTTCCAACAACTTCAATTCCAGAAATCAGTATGCTGCAGATGTTCTAAGTCAATGACTTCCAGATGGTAAACAGTGGAAACTTGCTTTGTACCACATCCTTGATCAGCTTTTTATCTGTCTCACTGACTTCTTCACTCTGTAGCTAGTGTTTCCTATCACTGCTTGCAGTTCCCATCCCCTGCCCAAAAGAAACTACTTGCACTTAATCTTATTTCAGGATCAACTCCTTGGAATCCTGACCTAACTGGACACTCCAAAAGAATGGCCAGTATAGACATAAGTATGATTTTTTTTTTTGAGGTCATAGATTAAGTAATAGATTTTTTTTTGGATTCAGATAACACTCATGCTAGTACAACCTTAAGTGGATCAAGGGGAAAGGCTGCCTTTGTAACGTGGGTTAACAATAGAATTTACCCCTATTAAAGAAGTGCACACCCCCACTAACTTGGGAAAGGAAAGCACTTGCCCTGTGTGGAATTCACCTTGAATGTGTCTCTTAACTTTGCTCACTGTGTTGCTACCATAGTAACAAGAGCAATTAAACTTAATCTCCTCTTCCTCCTTCCTCCTCTCTCCTCCAGTTCATTTTGGATTTGCCTTGAAGTATTTTAGCAAAGCAGTTGGAACACACTATGTTCATCTCTACCCTGATGCTAGCTGTCTCTGGTTTTTTTTTGTTTTTTTGTTTTTTGTTTTTTAAATCGGGCTATGTGCTCCTGTGGTCTCTAATCTCTTTCTTTGGTGAGAAAGTACATGTACTTAAAGTACAGGCATTTAAGCAGGATCTGGCAATTAGATAACACAGGAGTGACATCAACTGGGCCAATGCTCAGTCCCCTTTGTCAACTCAGAGCATCTGTTGGGCAAGGGAGGCATTCCAGTTTATTGCTGTCATTAGGAGCTGTCAGTCAGATAAGCTGAAACCTGCATTTCCCGCTGAGATGCTGAATATTAAAAACCTGCATTTCAAGGGCTCAGTTCTAATTCACATTTTTTATTTTTAAAGAAAGAAATTAATTTTCAGATTCTGGTCATAAGTGTGAATCAGATTCTAGGGGTTACTGAGAGGTAAATAAGTAGTTATTTTTGATAGACATATCTACCAGAAAGTAATAGAACTGATAAGTATGATAGAATGTTGTGATAACCTATGCTGTGTCTCATCATCCTACCTGATTTCAGAACTTCTCAGGTGGATGGTGCCATCTGTCCATTTTGTGTCTTATATTAAATCTACTCTGTAACATCTCTTTTTCCTGTTTGTGTGTGTGTGTGTGTGTGTGTGTGTGTGTGTGTTTGTGCCCCCTAAGCTCTAGGAGCTTGCTTAGCCCATACCAAGAATAACTCAGAAGTCTGTGAGGAGTTTGTGTACCAGATATAACCTTCTACCCACAAGTCATCAGTGTGGGTGGGTGAACGCATTAGCCCTTTGGGCTCAGATTGGACAATCCGAGGCACATTCTAAGTACCACTTGAGAGGGATCCCAAAGGAGCTGAAGATCAGTTGTCCACTGAGGCAGTCGGCTTGTCCTCTTTGCCTAGTTACTTGTGGCTGACACTATTTGGCTGCAGTTGAGGTTCCAACAAAAATTACATTCCAAGGTAGAAATTAATGTGAAGAACATTTATTGGAATATACTTTTGTGAACAAACACTAAAGAAGAAAGCGAATGAGTGTAGTTGGGCAGAAGTCAAAGAGAGCTATGATAAAGCAAGTTATGTCTGAGTGTCAGCCTGGGGCCCTTTCTGTCCTTAGACGTTGTGAGGTCCTAACAGCTCACATGTAATTATTGTTTGTATACTCCTAACTCCTAATCTACAGCTCTGTCTGTCTATCTATCTATCTATCTATCTATCTATCTATCTATCTATCTATCTATCTATCTATCTATCTAATTAATGTATAGGAGTAAAGATGTTTATATGCTATGTTCTGAGTATGGAGGTCAGAGAGAACTCTTCGGAGGGTTGTCCTGCCCCTTTGTAGGGTCTGGGATTAAACACAGTAATCATTTCTGTGTGCAAGACTCTTACCCACTGAGCCATATCTCCTAATCCCACCCTCCTCACCATTCTGTTCTCTTACCCAAACACCTACTCATCTACTCAATAGCATCTGGCTATGTGATGGACTCTTGGCAATAAAAAAGGAGTAAAGTACTGCATTAGAGTTTACAGAGCATCAGAACCAACAGCACACATGCAGATACACAGAAAGATCTTTATTAGGATGTACTGGCTTATGGAGGCTAAGTCCCATAGCCTATCAACTGCAAGTGTAGGTGGTGTAATTCCAGTCCATGACCTTAGACATGAGAACTGGGGGCCAACATTATAAACCATAGTATGAGTCTGAAGACATAGAAACCAGGAATCTAACAATAGCAGAAAATCAATGGCCCAGCTCCAGTTGGTGTGTTAGTTGGTGCTCTATTGCTGTGAAGAATCACCATGACCCTGGCATCTTTTATAAAAGAAAACATTTAATAGGGGCTGGCTTGCAATTCAGAGGTTTGGATGGGGAACATGGTAATGTGCAGACAGGCATGGTGCTAGAGAAGGAGCTAAGAGTTCTACATCTAGATTCACAGGCAGCAGGGAGAGATTGTGAGCTACTGGCCTGGCTTGAGCATCTGAGACCTGCAAAGCCCACCCCTAGTAACATACTTCCTCCAACAAAGCCACACCTACTCCAGCAAGGCCATAACTCCTAGTAGTGCCACTCCCTATGAGCCCATGGGGACCATTTTTATTCAAACCACCACAAGTGGCAAGAGCAGATTTGCTCTCTCTTTTGTGTTCAGTCTAGACCTTCAATGCATTGACTAGAATATTGATGAAGGGACTTTTTCTATATTCCATCTACTGATTCAAGTGCTCATGTCCTCTAGGAATACCAATATGGTACATGAAGAAAGAATATTTTGCCAGCTCTCTGTGCTTCTTTTAACCTAGTCAAGTTGACAAGTAAAATGAACAATCAAAGACATGATCTTCTATACAGAAGAGTTCATAGTCTCACAGGGATTGGCAAATATAGCAAAAGATCGTTAAAACATACCCTGACAAGTTCACAAAAATAGAGTCATTAAGATAGATAGAAGTGATAGGTATATTTTGGGCAGAGAGCCCAGATCACAGTTTGTGTGTTGTGATAAGCATCATTAAAGACTAGATCTGAAGTATAGAGGCTATGTATTTGAAAATGAGGAAGGGAGGGCATACAGGAGGGCTTAGAGGACAAAAGGAAAGAGGGAAATGATGTAATTATATAAAAAGTACTCTAATTAACAAAAAGAGTTAGCTGCAAAGGAAACAAATCAATTACCCATAGTTTATAGGATTATAGCATCTTAGGGCCGTAGAGGTTAGCTGGTCTCACCTTTACTTGAGGCTTGGTTTGTTTCCATAGTCTTCACAAGACAATGGTCTATCTCATTTCTGCTTAGCTCTAGCTCAACTGGTGATTTTGTGTTTCCTGACTGGGGTGCATGTCGAGATGGAACATCCCTGTGTGACTTTGTTCATTACCTCTGACCTGAGCTCTTCTGCTCATCCCTCCTTGTAGTAAGCCTTTGTATCAGAGTCCCCATGTTGCACCCCACATTATCCCATTAGAGCGCAAGATGCTGGGGCTCTCTTCCTCTAATACTTGGTGACCTGTGGCTATAGGACTATATTTAGCATGAGAACTTCTCACACACTTATGGATTATGCCTGACATGGGCTCAACAGGCTTCTGAAGCTCTAGAAAACAGGAAAAAGGTGTCACAGCACAGCCTTGATACAGGACACAAGGTAGATGCTCAGGACCATATAGCCCTCCCCTAGCTGCAACAGGCCGTTTTCTTGTTCAAAACCATTCGAGAGAGTCTCAGTGCACTTTTCATAAAGGACACTTTTCATAACTCACCCATCAAAGTTTACAGTGTCCTCTTGGCAGTTGTGGTTCTCAGGACTCCCGCAGCAGCTGGTGTGCTAGCTTTCTACTAGTGTCTTAGCATCTTGATTATAGTGTGGCTTCCCTGGTCTCAGGTCTTCATGCTGAGGGGTTCCCATGGCTGAAATCTGTTTCTCTGATGATGCTCATTGGTAGGTCTGTTCATTATTCAGGTCTGTTCTCAGCGACAATGACTCTTTCTGGGAAGTCTTTATTGGATGACTATGCTTTTGAAGTTTGGGAGACCTTGGAAAAATTCATTTCTCCTTTTTTCTCTCCCTCTCTTCAGCCCTCCCTGTTCTTGTTACTTCTTTCTTCCTTTGCTCTCTTCACTTCTTTTTTTTTTCTTTTTGTTAAGGTGTCACGAACATACAGTAAATTAGACATTTTTTTTAAGGATGCAGTCAATTAAGTACAATTACATACCTCTGTATTCCTAAGGCTCCTTTATACTTCTTTTGTGTGTATATGTGGTAAGTTGGTGTGATCTCAAGAGTTACTGCTTAGCAATTGTTACCATAGATTATTATTATTGTCTTTTTTTCAAACTTCATATAAGGGACATCTCTTAGTACTCAGATTTTGCACCTGGCTCTTCACATTCAGCATGTGGCAGCTGTTAATATTTATCTCTTTATGTAATTCTATTGTATGATCCATTATACTGATATATTGTAATTTGAAAGTCTTATCTAAAATGTCCTTTTCTGTTATTTTTATCCAATATATCAATAAAATATATCAACTGATATATTTATCCAAATATATCAGTTACATGTGATAGTAGGTTTCATTGTAACTTTTCCTTCATTTCCAATCACTCCACTGGATCCTTCACATATACTTCCCTTCCTGTTTGTATGTCATCCTCAAACCCTAGCTTCTATACACAAGAGAAGACATGCAGCACTTGTCATTTTGACAAGTGGTTTATTTCACCTCTTCCCAGTTTCCTACAGTCACATGATTCCACTCATCTTAGTGGCTAAATAAAACCTATATGCATCATATTTTCATTACCCATTCATGTGTTGATGGGAACCTAGGATGATTTCATAATTTGCTAGATGTGAGTATGCAGGTATCTCTCAGGCATGCTAACCTGGACCCTGTATAAACTAATCAGTTTATACAGCTGGACCAAATGGCAGTGCTATTTAAGTTTACCCAAGGACCTTCTGTTCTGACTTTCATAGTGACTGAACCAATTGAAAGCCCCACCATCAGCGAATGAGGGCTCCTTTATCCTCCTGCATCCCTGTCAGCATTTGCTATTTTTGTTGTTGTTGTTTCCTTGATGATAACAGTTCTGACTGGGTGAATTGGAGTCTCAATTTAGTTTTGATTTGCATTTTCCTGATAGCTAAGGATGTTCAGCATTTCTTTAAATATGTCCTAGCCATTTATATTTCTTCTTTTGAGGATTGTCTGTTCAGTTTACTTGCCCGTTATTGATTGGTGGTTTTGTTTGTCTATTTGTTTGATTTTTTTTAAAGAAAATTTGTTATATTCCAAAAATTAATCCTCTATTAGATGTATAATTAGCAAAGATTTTCTCTCTTTCTCTAGGATGTCTCTATATTCTGTTTTCTTTTAAAGTATAGAAGCTAGTACATTGATACAATCCCATTTAAATCAATTCTCATATATCCTGAACTATTAGAGTATGATTCAGGAAGTTATTCATTACACAACTCCTATTATTATTATTATAAATCTTTTCATTATTTTATAAATTCATGGGTTTCATTGTGACATTTTCATAGATGTATATCACTACACTTTGTTATTATTTCCCCCTCCCCCTCCCTTCCCCTCTCCCCTTCTACCTCCCTCTTTTTGCCAGCTCTCCTCCTCCTGGTCCTTTTTCTGATTTCATGGGACATCTCTTTCATCGCTTTCTCTTGTTTCCCATTTTCTCCCCACTTTAGATCTGTTTCTCCCCTCATATTTTCTTACTCCTTTTGTGTCTATGATAAAGTTTCTAGATTGAATCAGTTAAAATGGGAAGACCCACCCAAATTTTGGGTGGTCCAGTTCCATAGGATTGAGACCTAGACTGAATAAAAGGAACGGAAGTGAACTGAGTACCAGCATTCATCTCTGTTTCTTGATGGAAAACTTAATATAACCACAGGCTCCTGTCACCATGACCTCCTCACCGAGATTGCCACAGATCTGGAGTTGAAATGAAGCCTTCTTTCCTTAAGTTGCTACTTGCCAGGCATTTGGTCATAGCAGCAAGAAAAATAGTAAGGGAGCTTCTTGCAGACCTACTGTGAGCAACTGAAATCTGGAGATTGTTATTATAGCAAAACAGAATCATGCAGCCTGTCAAAATTGGCTCATCTAATTGCCTTTGTGTGTGTGTGTGTGTGTGTGTGTGTGTGTGTGTGTGTGTTGTCACAGCTCTTTTTAATTCCTTTTCATAAAAAGGCATGAGTCCTAATGTCTTACTTAGGATTTTACTACTGTGAACAGATACCACGGTCAAGGAGACTCATGTAAAAGACAACATTTATTTGGAGCTGGCTCACAGGTTCAGAGGTTCAGTCCATTATCATCACAATGGAAACATGGCAGCATCCAGGCAAGAATGACACTGTAGAAGGTAAGAGTTCTACATCATCATTCAAGGAATCCAGGAGCAGACTGTCCTCAGGCAGCTAGGAGGAGGGTCTCAAAGCCTACCCACAACAATGACACACTTCCTTCAACAACCCCACACCTCCTAATAGTGCCTCTCCCTGGGCCAAGAATATTTAAACCACCACAGCTAAGGATGTTGAATTTTCTGTCCTCCTTCTGCTATACGCCAGCCTGTAAAGGTGGAGACAATACAACTTGCTTATTACCCAGTACTTTGAAGGTGGTAGAGTTTCAACACATATCCAGTTCTAGCCTTTCATTGACAGGGAAATCAGTATGTGCTCCTCCAACCACAGAGGGTGGCTTGGAAGAGGTTGTCATTTCTCTTTGTTTCTAGTCTCTGAAGAGTTGATTGTAATGTGTATAGCAGAGAGTCTCTGGATTCATGTTATTTAGTATATTGTGTATGGGAAACCCCTTCCTGGTATGGTCTGATTAATGGAGAATGTAGTTGCTCGGCCCTCTCTCTGTGTGCACACAGTCCTCCTAATAACATGGCTCAAGGTATTTTTAGCATGTGTGGTAGTAACATCTCACAGTTGGCTCAGGTTGGCTTTCCTAAGCTCTAGAATCTCTCTTTACCATGCAGTTACTAAGCCTACTCTCCATCTTGGGCTGGTACCTCTTGTAGTTACATTTCTGTTGTGGCAATAACATATACCAAGGCTTAGGGATTTCTAATACTGCTTAGGGATTTCTAATACTGTAAACAAATGCTTTGCACACTTCCTGTCACAAACTCTCACACCTGGTAGATGCTAGCTAAATATATCTTTAAAAGCTGCTATGAAGGTCATAGTGGTAATACAATTAAAATTTAATGAAAAGACATATGGGAAATGTTTCTGATCCCGGATTATCTTTGGGATGTCAAGGTAGGAACTTTATACTTCTAGTCATGTACACCCATAGTGAAGAACAGAGAGAAAAAGATGTAGACATGCTCACTTCACTGCTGGCTCTTGGTTAGACATCTCCACATTAAGCTAAGTTCCCACAGCCATAACCGCAAGACACCTAATGTGGAAAATCCTTTGCTGGGATTCTCTTCCCAGATCATTCTGGGTTGTGCTAAGCTGACAGAGCTAGCTATCACCACATCCCAATTAATTGTTGTTCACTGTACCCCTCTGTCAATCATTCCCTTTCTCCCCTTTCTCAGAAGTTGGAATTCACGTGTTTAATTTATTTTTTACCAGTGTTGTCCCCCCCACTCCCTTACTCCCATATCTGATTTTTCTAATTCACCCTACCCCTTCAACAACAACAAGTTACTGCACTTCAAACCTTATCGCAGACCTCTCTGTCCAGTTCTGATTGACATGGGCATTTATCAGCTGTTAGCAAATTGAACTTCATTGTGTTGGGATATAAAGGTGCCAGAGTGAGAAATGGCTTGGGAAAACCTAGAGCCTGCAAATTCAAGTTAGTGTCGCTGTAACTTTTGATTAAGGAATCTGTATTTTGTGTTGATTTGTAGAAGTTCTTTACCCACTCTCTGCATTATCTCTTGGTTGTTTCCATGTATGATAGATAGCTAGTTTTTCCTTTTTGGTCCTGTACCTTTGTTTATATTATGTTTTAAGTTTTGTTTTTTGTTTTTGTTTTTTTTTGCTTTTTCTAAACATGGTTTCTCTGTGTAGCCCTGGCTGTCCTGGAACTAGCTCTGTAGACCAGGTTGATCTTGAACTCACAGAGACCTACCTGTTTCTACCTCCCGAGTGCTGGGATCAAAGGTGTACTTTAAAAATTAGTTTGTCAGCTTCCCCTTACACTCTTGTGTCTTTTAATCTCTTAAGACATTCTCCCTATGTATGACTCACAAAGTATGTGTTTTCTTAAAAAAATATTTCTCACATTTAAGTCATAATTAAGTAAGTCATAATTTACAAATTATGTGAAAGAAGTCAGGGGTATAATCCTAACTTTTATGTAGAGAGAACAAATTGTTCCCAAAAATTTGAATAGCTGTGTGGATACATAATGTTCTTATTTACTTCATTGGCTCTAAGGTAGGTTTGCAGGGTTAGAGGGCTGACTCAGCAATTTAAAAGCACTCACTGCTCCAGCAGCTCCAAGTTCAGTTCCTAGCACCCATGTCAGATGGCTCACAACTGGAATAATGACCTCAGCTCCAGGGGTTCTGACATCCTACACACACACACACACACACACACACACACACACACACACACTGTTGTGCAACTCACCTATTCACACGCGCAGGCACATATATACATACACATGCACTCACCCAACACACACACACACTCATACACACATATACACACACATGCACACATGTAAACTCACATACACACACACACACTTGTACACATTTAAAACAACAATAATAACAAAGCTATTTTGTTATTATTTTGTTATGTAGGTTTGCTTTTAGGCTCTCTAATCTATTGTAGGGGCTATGATTTTATTCCTGGGCCAAGGCTATATTTCCCCAGTGACTATAATTAAGAATATCTTTCCTCATTTTAAAGTACCTCATGTTTGTTTTTCTTTTTGGGCATTGTCCTAACTATTCTTAGATTATTTGCTCTGGAACACGTGACTTTGAGAAGTAGAACAAGCAACCTGAAAGGTCCCATTTGCCCTTTGAAGGGAACCATATAGAATTTAGTAACTAATTTCCGGAGAATTAGCATTAACACCATAATTTTTTCTATCCATAGTGTAATTTACCATTTGTTCAGCTCTCCAAAAAGTGTGTGAATAAGGTCTTTACAAATTTCTTTCTGAAGGTTTCATTTGTTAACCTTTACATTTAGTTTTTTTTCAAAGATGCCTTGTGTTCTTTTGATTAATGAAAATAGTTTTTGAAGATTCTTTATATTCTAACTGGCTTATTTTTGCTCTGTAGATAACTGAAATTAATTCTATCAATTTAATTTTATCCAATAGTTTTTAGATTCTCTGGGATTTCAGTGTAGCAATAATATTCTAAGCAAATAGTGACAAATTTCCCTGTTAATTTTCTGATCTTTATAACCTCATATTACTTTCTCTCAGTGAATTCCTCTCAGCTTCAGAAGAGGGGTGGCCACCATGTACCTGTGCTGTTTCTAATCTTCATAGATGTTCTATTGGATTTTAACCACAGACTTGTGACAGTTCCTAAATTAGGATGTTTTGACTTACAATGATCAGTTTTTACCTTTATGATTTACAATAATAACATGAACTCATTAGAAACCTTCCTCTGACCTTTGGCTAGACCCATGGTAAGTGTAATAACACCTTCTCATAGTGTTGGGAAGAAGTGAGAGAGTTGCCCCATGCCGCAGTCTAAGTTGAGGAGAACTTACATTATATTTATTATATTTTATGCTCCATTTTTAGGTTAAAAACACATTTCTTGCTGAAGTTGTAGAAATGGTTCTTGAATTTTACTGAATGTTTTTCTTCAGTTACTGTGATAATAAATTTTCACCTTTTAATATGTCAGAGTGGAATAGCACAGTGCTAAATTTTCTGACTTTTACCCTCCTTGCATAAATTCTTGGCATAAATTCTACTTGACTATATTTTATAATTTAAAAATTGTATCCAGGGAAAAACTGTATTTAGGGCTAGGGAGATGGCTCAGTGGACAACGTTCTTGCTTGCAAATCTAAAGATTAGAGTTCAGATCCCCAGGACCCATTTAAATGTTAAGCAGGTGTGGTGATTTATATTCTCAGCATCCAGGGTACAGAGGCAGGGGATTCCCCTGAGCAAGCTGCATAGCTAGACTC
>JADRCD010237845.1:0-15222 GCA_019843815.1 Montemys delectorum | reverse complement strand
GAATGGGCTAAAAAGGAAACTTTCACAGCCTAGAACAAGTCATTTTAATGGTAATATCTGGAGTCTGAGTCATGGGGGAGATGATGGAACAAATGACAATTGAGATATCTCAAGAGGAAGAAACAAACAACAGTAAAAGAGAAGACTTGTGACTGTTCAGCTGCTGTAGGAAACCCAAACGCTGACATTCAGAAGGACAAGCGTGAAGACAAAGACTGCAGAGTCACCCATCTGTAGGCAATAATTAGAAAAAGCCAGAACAAGAGGAATGTTTCCAAGGATAAGAGTAGAGAGCAAGCATCGGTGCTTCAGTCCCTCACCTTGCTCCTGGGGGGTCAGTGTTCTGTTTAAAGCAGGGTTGAATCCACAGCCCTCATCAGCATCAGCTCCATTAGATCAAAGCCTAAGCTAATTTGCGAACTCTGTTAAATACATAAAGCCATCAGAAGTAATTTAATGCTTATCAGATATGCTTACTCCCTAATAAACCCTCACCTACCCCTTATTTCAGCCTAATGAGCAAAGTGGATTCAGAAAATGAATATGTAATGAAGAATCCTTCCATTTATTTTCATGAAAGAATTAGAAGGGGGTTTAGAGTGAAAAGGGGGACTGGCATTTAAGGGGGCATTTAGCTGCTTCATTGATTTCTATTTCATTTCAGAGCGTGCGACGCACGGCTGAGGTTTGTCAACCTTTCGTTAGCCCGGGTAATCCATCATAGTTAAATATCACATATTTAAGCTACAAATGCATGCCCACCATTTAGCATGCATTGAATTTTCTTTAATTTACAAAGAGAATCACTGAGCACTAAGCAAATAAAGGAACCAGACTCTCTGTTAGTGAGAGCACTGTAGAGAGGAAGATCTGCTTGGGGAGGAGGGGGGGGCCACATATCTGCTCCGAGGCTACTACTATCTCCTGGAATAAGCAAGGGAATCACTGTTCTTCATACATTCCCTCAGCCCCAACCTCCCCCCCCCCCAAAAAAAAAAACCTCCCTCTTGCCTATTACTTCCAACCTATTAAGATGATTTGGGAGACTCATGTAACTTAAAAAGACATCCATAATTGCCTGGTTTACAACCAAGGTATTTGCTTTTTAAATGTAAATCTTTGTGAGGTTCTTGTGTCTTCCCTTGGATGTGTCCAGTTCTCCCAGCACACCTGTCTCCACACTATTTAGATCAAACAAACAAGTTCCTCTGTGAGTGGCACATGGTCTACTGGTCTCCATGGATTCCACTAACTCCCTGGAAATATTCATTTCTCCTCCCGTAGGTACATTGTCTCTCCTTATATCACTGAAGATACAAGTTCTTTTTTTGTGATTGCCAAAGAGTCTCTAACCTGTTTATGTAGTGATTGATCTGGAGGGTGTCTAACCAAGCTAGGGATCAGGTAAGTATACAGGAGGGGTAGACTGTAACCTGAAAGGGGTTGAGGGTAGAGGAGTCACAGGGCACATGTGGTCAGACAGGAATGTATGAAAGCCAGGACTTTGAGATGACTGTTGTTATAAACTTGTGTAGCAATTGAGATGGATGCTTGTGCGTGTATTGTGTATGAAAACTGTATGTCATTGACTTTTACCTGAAGTTTGACTCATTTTAGGATATGTCAACCAACAGAATAACCAACGTTTGATTTATATGCTTTATGAATGAAATGTCCTTCAGCCTCTCTAAGGACCACATCGACTCCATGACTGGTTGTTATGGAGGTCACCCTCCTTGTTTTCTTCTCTGCAGCTGACTTCAAAATCTCAGAATCACCCTCTCTAGTTTTGTTTTAGATACAGAAAGATTCAACCTGCTTACCTCCTTCAAGCCCTGCCTTGGTGTAGAAGTAGACTCAATTTCTATATTCTAGGAGGTCCATTAAAGTTTTGCCTAAATAAAGCATAGATTCTGAATAGGAATGGGCCACAAATCCCAGTGACAGAGAACTATCATCTAATGGCTACACGGTTCAACTGTTCAGGATTGGGTGTCATATTAGCAGGGCCGTTTATACTTCTCGTGATTCAATGATGGCCCCTCAGGGATAGTGAGATGACATGACTCCATGTCTCTCCTCCCCTTCTTGGGATCAGCAGCACATCCTAGTTACAGAGATGGCACAGGGCAAGAATAAGCAGAAATATGTGAGCATTTCATCCAGCCCCTTCTTGTACCAGGCCTGCTAATGTCATCCTTATGCCAGCAGAGAGGGAGTATTTCCAGAAAAAGCACAGGAGAGGCTCAGAAGAAGTAAAGAGATGGAGGCCATCTTAATATAACCAATCTAATACATCTTCATTTAGGCAGAATAAAACATGATCATTTTTAGGTTTTACTTCATTATTCTTACATAGTTGGACCTAAGGAGTCCATGTGACCTGGCCCTGAGCATGCAACTGGACAGGGGCAGCTACAGGTCAGTATTTGGATCCTTGTATCTCCAGTGATCTATATATTTCACTGTGCCACTTCCTTAAAAAGCCACCAATCACAAAGGCCTTATTACTCCTGTGTCCCTAGGAAATCTGGCATAAAATGGTGTAAATTCCTGGAGTTTAGACAAGGGACTCATACTACATAGTTATGAGTAACTTTAGATCTGAGTCACCACCTTGTCAGAATATTTGAAATAGTTCAATAATTAGAAACTGAGATCATTTTCCTAATTTTACTTCTCTAAGAAATAATGATGCAGAATTGAAAAAAAAACCTAAAGTTATAACACTTTCCCAGAGGCTCAATGTGAATAACACTTTAACATATTCTATTACTGCACATACATCACTCTTATTTATGTTTAACAAGTCAATGTAAGCTTGCTTCTCTGCATATCATTCTGAAAACAGCCCACTCTCCCCAGCTGATCTAAATGTATACACTTGTGTGCAGTGGGAACTTGATGCAAGCTCATTCTAAATGTACTCATTGATTTTGGAAAAGGAAGGTTCTCCCTTATTATTCTTCCTCTCTTGATTTACCTCTGTTTTTAATTGATGGTTTTCAAATAGACAACGTCTGGAGATGTGTGTGTGTGTGTGTGTGTGTGTGTAGGTATATGGTGTGTTTAATATGCACATCTGTACACATGTGTACCCAGATATGCTTGCCCTTTGTGTATGAGTGGTGGAGGCTGAGAGATTAATGTTGAAATGTCTTTCCCAATCACTCCTCCGCATTATATTCTGAGACAATGTCCATCTCATTAAACCTGCAGTTCACTGGCTTGCCTAGACAAACCAACAATCACCTGGGATCCCTTGTCTCTCCTCATTGGGGTTACAGATATTTGCTGCTACAAATAGATTTTCTATGTAGGTGTTGGGGATCTGAGCTCAGGTACTCAAACTTGGATAGACATCTGAACCACCTCCCCTACCACAGAACCATTTCTGATTGCTGCATTTTGGAGAAGGTGTTACTGGCATCTGCTGAATAAAAGATGGGTAGGAACATGGAACTTCTTACAAAACATAGGATGTGCCTCTATACCACATAACAAAAACACATCCTTCCTAAAATATCAAAAAGTGCTGTGTATTGAGATGCCCTGCTTTAAAAGAAATAAAATATGCATGCATGAACTTCCAGAACCCACAAATTAATTACAGAGATTTTTTTTTAATTAAGGTTATTTGTACTGGGAAGGTTAACTGAGCCAATAATGGAAATGATGAATATAATAAACCTTCTAATGTTGGTTCTTTATTTATTCCATCATTGCTACTTATATTTTATCTTCTTGCATGGGTAGGTTCCCATGGTGCATAGTAAGTAGGGCTATGACCCCTGAGGCACATTTGACACTAAATCCCTGGTGATAAATTACTGGGCAGACAGACAGACTTACTGTTTGTTGTCTTCTTTGCTCTCTCCTTTATAGTAAATTGCCAATTGTCTCACAGGGTTGTTTGGAAATCAATTTAAATAATACATCTCTAGCTTGGTATAAGTGTTCAATAATTACCAGTCTTCACTCATTTAAATTGAAAGTTCCCTTAATTTCAAGCCCAATTTTATAGTCAGGGTTTTTTTGTTTGTTTGTTTTTTTTTTTTTTTTTTTTGGACTAGTCAGACTCTACCAAAAGCCCATAAGTATATAGTCAGGAAAAGAAGTCTGTTCATGAGATACCTGAGCTTTTTTTTTCCTTTGAGTACTCGGGGCATTTAGTGAGTTGAAATGAGGTTCACTTGGACTATGCTCTACCCAGTAGTGAATATCCAGACCAGTGCTAAGCTAAGGCTTCTTCCTTAGACTTGATACTCAGATCATTTCCATATTAGCTGTGAAATCCAAAGCCTTTTGAGGAAAGGAGGTTTCAGGAACAGTTAAATGTAAGTAAAAATAAGGATCTGGCATCCCAATATAGAATATATTACAACCCATGATGAATTATGTTAAATGGTAGACAAGGTAGTGCCTGAAGAAACACAGCTGAACAAATGTGAGTGAATTAAGGGCAGAGGGAAGATAATTCTGACGATCCTCTTGCCCCTTTAGCCTTCAGGAAAGACAAACATCTTTCTGCAATGAAACTACTCCAAAATTAGTCTCCTTCCAAATACAATTATAATTAGGTGACAGGTGACGAGTGTTAGGTGTCAAGTTCAAAAGCCCCTTCCTTAATTTTGTTAAAAACATGCCAATGTATTATATCAGAGATGTTGGTGAGATTCAAATTACTTTTGTGGATCAAAGTAAGATTTTCTTCAGATTTGGAATATGCTCACATTGAGATATATTTAAGATTTCTGGTCCAACAATTCAATTTGTAAGATTTATTTTCCCTCTAGATTCTCACATAGGTATGAAAATAATTCTAAGAATATTTGCTACAACACTACTTGTCATAGGAAATATCAGTGTTAACATGAATGCCAATAGTGGGAAATATGATTTAATAAATGATATTATATCATTCAAAAAATACTGAAAGAGAACAAGGAGGCTGTGTCTGTAAGCACATACTTGGAAAGATGTCTGTGAAGTATTGCCAGAGGAAAAAAAAACAAAACAAAAACAAAAGCCAAAACAAAACCCACCAAACCTTAGACAAATGTAGTAAAAACACATTTTTACTTATGTAATCCAGAGGCTACAAAACAAGTACATAGAATTTTCACCGTGGCAAACACTGAATAGTAATTGAGAAAAGAACAGCTTTTCTCTGCAGCACTGTAGTCTCTTCTCATTGAGATAATGGATCCACTTTCTAATTTAAAGGAATGACGCCCCTTAGATCATTTTGTACAAACACATACACACACACACACACACACACACACACACACACACACACACACGGTAGGGGCGGAGTGGAGGAGAGACCAAGATAACCTTGCTCATGGATACATTAGTTACAATTTTATGAACCTTTAAATATGCCAAAATTAGATAAGGAAAGAGAAAGCATTATGTATATATTCCAGAAACTAAGTTTATGCATAGCAGGCAGGAGCTTTCCAACTGCTAGATTGTTTGAAGAACTAAAGAAGTCCACACAAGTGTAGTAGTCAAAATGAGAATCTCCCCCACAGGCTGTGCCATTTGAATACTTGATCCCTAGTTGGTAGCACTATTTTGGGAGGTTTAGGGGGTGTGGTCTTGCTGGAGGAAATTCAACACTGGTGGAGGGCTTTGAGAGTTTAAAGAGTTGTGCCATTTCAAGTTTGCTTTCTCTGCTACCTGTTTGCAGTTCAAATATGAGCACTGAACTACATTGTGTTTGTTGTCTGCTGTCACAATTTTCTACTGTGAATCTTATCCTGCTAGACCCATAGGCCCAAGTAAATTCTTTCTTCTTTACATTGCCTTGCCCATAGTATTTTATCATAGCAACAGAGAAGTAACTCATACAACAAGTAAACTCAGCTTGAACTACCTTCTGGACTTCAGATGCTCCCTGGAAAACATCCAGAATTCTCAACCCTATCTTGGATCTCTTACTTTCTTTTTCCATCTGCAGCAGCAAAGAGAATTATTCTCTAGGGCTAGCTGCTAAGTTCCTATAAATCCCAGCATTTTTAGACAGCAAATGCCACAGAAGCAAATGTGAGTTCTATCATTGGAAAGCTCCAACGTGGATCTTCAAAATAACAAAACTTAGTTCCCAAGCTTGTCTTGTCAGATATGGAAGACAGATAAAGATGGGGAATGGACAACAGATATCCAAGAACAGTCAACTCTACTGTTTGATCATAACCAGCACATGCACTTTTACTCCTGTTTCACTGCTTAGTAAAGGCAATAGTAATATCATGTGTCTATTTTATAAGTAGTCCCTGTACAACTAAAGACCCAACTAGGCATACTCTCCTTAAAGATCTGATACAACACATTATGCGTCAATTTATCTACTTGTAAGTAAAATGTATTCCTTATTTAATTCATTCAACCTTGTGGAATTATCATAGGGAAGAGGAATTAAATTTTTCATGGCATTGTTCTAAGTGCTGGGACTATGCCAAGAGTTCAATGACTCTCCTACATACACACAAACATACACACATACCCTCAGTGTAGTTTTCTAAAATAACTGGTGTTGTAACACTGATCATCTCTCCTTCTAGACAAAGAACAAGATTCCTACTCCTACGTCCATTCACTTTTGAGTGGTGTTAACATATCATGCCAATTGCTTATGCAACACCCACCACACCCATTCTGCTTACTAAAAGAAACCCAGTACTGTTCAGCTAGTAACAGCAACATGCTCAAGGAAAATGAGCCTTGAAGTAGAGTAAGAATTAGAAGTACACCCAGATGAACTACCCCTATAATACTAGCTGTTAACATGGGAATAGTGATGTGACCCAATTCTGGTCATTGTGACCTGAAAGGAAGTACAATACTTTGAGGAGACTCTTTTCTTCTTATGATACAGGGATAAAGAATGGTTAGAAGCTGGGAGTCAGAACTGGACAGGCTTAAAACCTCTCATTTATCTGATATGTGGTCTGACTCCAACTTTTAAAACCAATTTCCATCAGGTATTCTGCTGGAGCTGAAATGATACTAATATGAAAATAATAATTTAAATTTCCATTGCCTTATCACGGGGGCTTTTTAGAAAATATCATGCTATTTTCCATTATTCTAGTGCCTTTAAAAAACACACTTGAAAATGGAAGGACAGAGGACAAACAAACAATGAATCTCTTCCCTTACGTGTTAGACAAAAAAAAAAAAAAGTCCAAGAATGTCTATCTTCTCAAACAGATAGAAATGATAAAGTTGGGGAACAGGTAGGGGAATATGTTCCTTAGCTTCAGAATCAGGACACCAAACAAGGTAGGAAGCCAAAGATAAATAGAGCAATTTGAAAGATGGGAGCAGAGCCCACACAGGCTTTGCAGGCCATTTGGACTGTGTGATTTGCATGGGGTTGAGGGTGAGGTTCCACAGGCTGCCTGCCCTTTCTCCACAGAGGACTGACAGGTTAAGCAAGGATACTTGTAAATCAGCTGTCAGCACTTCTTCCCCTTGTGAGCTTTGCAGTTTGTCTCATATGAAAGAGAAACCCTCAAGATGCCCAGTCTTGGGAGTTGAGTTTTACACAACTCCTATATCACTCTGCCCAGAATGAACTAACGAATGCAACAGTAGTTTGTGAATTTATTTTCTGCAGATGAAATCGATACGTTTTTGGAAAGGACTTTGCCCTGTGTTTATTCGCTAGGGTGCTTTTGTGTCCTGCTGGACAGATGGTAGATGGAGGAGTCAGAGCCTGGAGCTGAAGAAGACAGTGATCTCTGCTGCCATCTTCTGATGAGAGGAGAAAGGAACAGAGAAGATAGAAAAAATGTCGAAAAATAAACCGGAAGAAATGCTCAGGAAACAGCCTTTCCCTGACAAGCCAGGATGCCCTAAAGGAAAGTCTGGAAGTGAGGCCCACTCCCCTTCCAAGTAGTAGAAACAAATCCCTCACAGAGCCTCTGCCATAGCAACCACACCCTGGTCTATCCTTTTCCATTCTATCTGGCTGGTTCAGTTATCATTGTCAGAATGGCCCAATAGAACCCAGATGTAGACTCTATGACACTTGAGAATATTGACCTCTCTCTGTGTGTTTTGTACTTTGACTCAAAGACCTGAAAGCTTCATTTTATCCCTTCCCATAGAGAAAAAGATTTTTGGGTCAGGTGCCCCAAAGAATAAAGGGTATTTATACCTTACCCTCCTGACCTGGCTCCAAGCTGGTTTTTAATCCATTGAAAAGTGCAGGAAGATAAATCCCACCATTGAAGAAGCTCTTTAGAAAACTCTTTGAAGAAGTCAGCATAAGCCAGGGCTTATAACCTACGCATGGCCAAGTGACTCCACAATCCAGTCCATTCAGACACAGGGCTTCCAGCATTGTTGGCACCTCAGCAGCAAAGAATAATTACTAGCAGAAGACTGTCATAACTGGTATTTTGTACAAGATGGAGAAGTAGGGCTCAATATTAGCATGAGTAAGGAGCTGAAGAATGTAGAGATCTATTAAAAAACATATTTGCCCCTTCAACCATTTAGCACCTATTCATTGAAAGTCAATGATATACCAGGCAGTGAATTCTCTCTCCCCTCTCTCTGTCTCTCTGTCTCTGTCTCTCTCCCTCTCTCTCTCACACACATACACATATACACATATGCACAAATATACTTACAAACATACATACACATACATATAAATACATACACCTACATAAATAAGCACAAACACATGTGTGTATACATACTTGCAATTGTACACACACAAAAGCTTGTCTCCGCAGAACTTCTATTCTAACAAAAGTTTCATGTCATCTATTTGAAAAAAAATAAACCAATAAAGAAGGACAGATAGTATTTGGATGTAAGTCAAGGTGGTATTTAGAGGGATTCATTGACATAACTGAGCCTTGAATAAAATTGTTGCTTTATATAACTGAATGTTCCAAGACTGGGTTCATATATGCCTGATATGTCTATGATTGGATTTATCCACCTAATACTATATAGTTACCTTCCCTGATCTTTCTAACAGGTTTTCAACTTAAATATGTTCTGATAGAGCATGTCTTGCTCTGAACTCATTCAGTAGGACAGTTGGATGATGCCTTCTGATCTTCCTGCTTCAGTCTTCTGGTAGCTTGGAATTATAGGGCTGCAACACCAGTCTCAGCTTTAATTGACACACTGACAGGACCTTGAACTACTGAGTTGGGAATACAGAATAGAGAGGGAGGTGGACAGAACAAGGGAAGTTAAGAAGCTATTGCCAAGATCCCTTCCAGAGATAAAGATGGCTAGCACAGTCCTCTAGGAGAGGACAACAAGGAATTCTGGCATTTTATATGTCTTTTGAGGAAACAGCAAAAGTCTATAGATCTTATCAAATGTGGAATGGAAAGAAAGGAGAAGAGTCAAATATGTCTCTGATGATTTTCATCTGAATGACTTAAAATGGTAGCTGATTATGAGAGCAGCAAGAGGAACAGCTCTTTCTCCCTCAACCCGTGTGTGTGTGTGTGTGTGTGTGTGTGTGTGTGTGTGTGTGTATGTGTGTGTGTGTGTGTGTATGTGTGTGTGTGTGTGTGTGTGTGTGTTTCAGGAATGGGAGCATGTAGAGACTACAAGTCCACTTCTGACACACAACATATCAGATGTCTTCTTGATAACCAAGTGGAGACACTGAGAAAGCAAGCAATTATTTCAGGGGTGTTCGGGAGCAACATCCATTCAATGATGAGTCTCAGATAAACTAACAGAACGCCTTGAGGAAGATGCTGACACCTTGGAGTCTAACTTTTGAGGATGAAGTGTCCTTACAAACAGCTCAGTGAGGTGACACATGCTTTTAGTTCAGCACTCAGGCAGTAGTAACAGGTGGAATTCTGTGAATACATGGCCAGCCTAGTCCATATAATAAGTTCCAAAATAGCCAGAGCTAATTAGAGAGACCCTTTCTTGGAAAGAAAATAAATTAGTACACAATTAATCATGATGTGTCTCCAAATGTTCCTATAGACCTGTGATATCTAACAATGTGTACTTCGAATCATATTGCCTGTTTCTCTTAATACACCTTTTGCCCATATGACCTTCCTTCTCTGCAAGAAGAAATCATCACAAAGGTTACACATTTTGACTTGTGAGAAAGGTTGCCAGATAATGTCCAGGTAAAGTTTCCGGTGACTCCTTTTATTTCTCCCTATGCTCTGGGTGGCTGGCAACCCTCATTTTTCTCATTGAATAATTGGTTAAAAAAATCTACACCCATTTTCTTTTTTTTTATCATGTTCAAGCCATACATCAGCCTTCCACAGTATGAATCACTTTGGATTTGTTTTCTAATTCCTTTATTAACCTGCTCTTGAGGAGTTCTGTAGTGCTGATCTTGATGTTTTAAGTGATGTCCAGGCAACTGTGAGAAAAGACAGTTATCTGTCCAGAGCTGATATTCAGGACTGTCTGCATTTGTTCTCCTTGCCATAGGATAAATTCTAACCAGTAACTGGACTGTTGCTACCAGGCACTGCCCTGATTTGGTTCCTCTGTGGTGTCATTAAACTACTTTGATACAATGGCATGTGGCTATTTTTTTTTTCGGTCATCTTCTTTCTCTCCTTTTCCCTTCAAAGATAAGTACAATCCCATGTTATTGGCCTCTGTGCGGAGGCAAGATGTATCACATATCATTAGATATGCTGCCATTTGTGTGCAAAGCCCCAAGCCTGAGAGTGCAGAGATGGCTGAACCATGGAAAGGCATGCTGAAAACAGAATGGGATAAAACTGTCATTGAAACTGAAATGTTGAGAGGTATTTGAGATGTGTTTAAAAAAAAAAAAAGATGTGCAGACAATGGGGATTTGCTCACTGCTTCCTGACATCAGTGGGAGAAGGCTATAGTTCTTAGAACAGTGTTCAGAACAGCATACCTTTGTGATGTCTATTAAGAACATAGGGCGCTACTGGTATTTCCACAATAAACCTCTGTGGAGAGAGTTACAGGGCTCTCCAAAAGATAATAAAAAACACCCAGAGTAAGCTTAAATGAACCCTAAGGAGAACTGCAGCAGATGTCCTGTGCTCCCTAGACCACTGAGAAGGGAGCTTTGTAATACAGCTAAATATAACAAAGTAAACTAATGTACAACATACAATGGCCCTGTGACCAGGGATCAAGGTTGGGACAACACTCCTTGTTTTCAAACAGCTTTTCTTCCTATGACCTTGGGTCACATAACAATGTGTCCCTCTCCACCTTACTCAAAACAAGATACTAGATGTTTGTCTGTTTTCCCACCACTCTATCCTCAAAGCTTACCACACAGTCTGGTGGATGGTAGACAGATCCAAAATACTTGTTAAATAAGTGGTGCAGAATTAATGCATGGCATGCATGCGTGTGCGCTCCGCCAATTTTATGTTGCTGCAAAAACTAAATGAAATAATACATGCAAAATCATTTGGCACACTCAACAGCCCGTCACAAATGTAAGCAGGCAGCATTATCATTCCCACCTTGATTTTTACCCTCCACTGTTGGGAGTGAAAATTGATTACCTATTAAGTGCTGAGTGAGAAGGTTAACCTTAATAATTTCATTTGGCTTGTGTACAAAAAGCTCTGTTCCTGCCATACCTTGAATAATCACTGGCAGATACTGCAGATGCCAGCTCCCCCCTTCTCCCCATTCCAGCTGGTAGGGCCAAATTCTTCCTGTAACATATTGGATCTGAGACCCCACAATGATGTGTCTGATAGAGAAAATGTCAAGCTAAAGGAGAGGAAGATTGGCCAGTGCCTTTTCTCCAAACTCCTTGCTGACCATGTTGTTTTGAGTTAGTACATAGTTATGAAATCCATGTTCTTTGATGATTATAGCTTCATATAACTGCAGATTCTCAGATCTGTGGAATAATTTTCTTCCTAGCAGAACCTTGATCTCCAAAACAGCATCTATGGGATGGGATAACAATGGGTGACAAGGGGCATTATGGTTGCAGAATTTGCTTGTTCATAGAGCCTATTCTCTTTTACATGCAAGTGTCTTTGTGTTATAATCAAGCCAAGCACAGAGATGAGAAATAAAATAAAATGAATCAGAATATTTTCTAATTTGCCAGTACCTAGAAACAAAATATTAGTTACCTGAGACTAAGAGGATATCAGTGTGATAGAAGAAGGTTAGTTGACAGTGAGCTGCAGTTAGACAAAAGGATTGGGTGCTGCTGATCCAGTGTAGTCATGACACCTGTAGATAAGAGTCATGTATATACTAAATGCTTTGACGACAACAAAATGAAAAATAATTGAGGAAGCAGATACACATAGCCTGATTTATCATTACACAGAGTATACATGCACCAATATAAACCTTATAATAAAGACCTCAAATACAGACCTCATAAACACGTATAATTTTAATGGGTCAGTGAAAGAATTAAACAGTTTTAAGAGACCCTGTACATGTTTGATGCAACCCAGATGAGAAAGATCTAGAATGAACGTTCTTGTCTGTTCCACTTTACTTTTGAGGAAGGTACATTTTGCATGTGGCTTATACTGGCCTCAAAATGCTGCTTCTGATTTTCCTGTCTTCATCTCCTGAGATCTGAGATTACAGACATAGATTGCCATGCTGAGATTGTATGGTACTGGAGATCAAAATCACATTAATATAATGCTCAGTAAGCATTATACCAATTGAGCTATGTTCTCAGCCCCTGGATGTTTATTTATTCATTCATTTATTTAAAGAGTTAAACTAAAATGTTAACTTCTTATTCATTGGTCCATTCTATAGTTTAATATTTATCCAATGTTCTGTTCAATAGTCTGTATTAAAAAAATGGATTGGACTGTTTGTTAAATAATTTTTGAGCAATAATATTATAACTAAACAAGTTTTGAAGCCTTATTGAGAAGAGACAGCATGTAATCCAAAACAAAGATACACAGGTTCAGCCAACCATAAGGAACTATACCAAAGTGTTACATGTGTCTGTCTACTTGTTATCAAACATATAGGGGCTGTAGAATAGTGGGCAGAGATGAATTGTTAGAGACGTGAAGTAGACATAAATGAAGAAAAGACTTGGGTCATAAAGGTAGAACACCCACAGTTGACAGAGAAGATAGAAAATGTCCTTGTTCCTAAGCAGCACCTAAGCAGCAGGCTGCTCCTGTGATAGAAGACCAAGATATTACCCCCAGTGAAGCCCTTGAGTTATCCACAGGGAAGATGTGAGATAAGAAACTGAGGCCTGAAGAAGTTAAGCAGTTTAAACAAGATTATATATTTAAATAGTGGAGCCCAATCTCAAACTCTATCTATTCAAGTCTGTTAGACCATAAAGAGTTTCCTTGAAGTTCAAGTCACAAAAGTAGTCAAGTTCTTTGACTAACAATAAATGCAGAATCCATAGGAAGAATGTCTTTGTGATTACAACTGTGTATATGTGCACGATTAAAGTCAATTGTAAAATTCCCTAATTGTAACAATTCTAGATAGTGAATATTTGGAAGCAGTCAGCCACTTTTAAATGTAGTTGAATGATCTGATTTCTTACACTACTTGCACTGGAAATGTGGCCTTTTTATAGCATCATTTGAGTAGCCACCTAGAGATAAGCAGTAGGCATGTGTGCTGGTCTGAATATGCTTAGCCCAGGAAGTAGCACCATTTGGAGATGTGGTCTTATTGGAGTAGGTGTATCACTGTGGGCGTGGGCTTTAAAACCCTCATCCTAGCTCCCTGGAAGCCAGTTTTCTCCTGGCTCTGTTCAGAACAAGATGTAGAACTCTCAGCTCCTTCTCCACTGCCATGACTGCCTGGACACTGCCATTCTTCAGCCTTGATGATAATGGACTGAACCTCTCTTCAACCAACCCCAATTAAATGCTTTCCTTATAGGAGCTTCATGGTATCTGTTCACAGAAGTAAAACCCTAATGAAGACAGCATGCCATCAAGTCTTCTTTCATGCTTAATGAAGGTAGGATGGGTATAAGATTGGAGAAATGTGTTAAGAGGTTTAGTTACATATAAACATCATAATGTATGCTTATACTGACTTGACTATGACATTACAAGAGTGCATAATAGCCATTGCTGTATATGTAGTCCATCATTGGCCTTAATGCCATTGTAGAGTATATGACTGCATCTGAGTCTACCTTTCTATATTGATTGACTTATATCCAACTCAATGGAAATCTAGTCCTTAGAGGGGTTATACAAAAATCTATTTATTCAACTCTGATTTTGTAGAACTTGCCCAAACCTTCACAATTCATGAAATTACAACTTGATTAATCCTCTTAGTACCTCAAATTGGAAGAAGGCCAAAGGGAAAAAAGCAACATCCTCAGGTTTGGTGATATGGAAAATGAACAGTGGGAGTAAGACCAGCACAAGCCGTCTCTTATACAGTAGGAAGAGAGCCTCAGAGTGGCCTCACAGATGGCTCTGAAGCATGTGACACCAATGTGAAAAGATCTTCATCATGTACTTTGAAATTATCAGGGATAACAGAATGTGAGGGGCACGAGGGATAGTATTTTGGAAAGTAAATTTTAAACACAGAAAACTAAGCCAATTACTTTCATCTAAGAGTGGCTAACTCATTATGCATTCAAATGCACATTTCTTGAGCATCTTCTATGTAGACATCTATCTGCCTTTGGGGAAAGAAACTAATAAGGAAAATTTTTGACATTAAAGAATGTAGAGTGTCTGTTTGGAAACAGTTTTTTTTTTATTGTAAACAATTACACTGTTGCTGTCTTCAGACGCACCAGAAATGGGCATTAGATCTCATAACAGGTGGTTGTGAGCCACCATATGGTTGCTGGGATTTGAACTCAGGACTCTTGGAAGAGCAGTCAATGCTCTTACCCACTGAGCCATCTCTCCAGCCCCTGGAAACAGTCTTATCAAGGATAGTTCTGATATTTTCAAGATAAGGGACTGAAAACTGATTAGGAGAAAGCGAAGTTATAAACAAACAAAAGAAACCTAAACAAAGGCAGAGGGCATAGTCAAGAAAACACTTGGAAAGTAGAAATGGGCAGTACTTGATAATTTATTAGAGAATATTTTTATAGCATAGTGAAAGGTGTCTTTTGTGACTTCTAGCTTGGAGAAATTCCAAGAGATAATTCAATATCACATATCTATCCATTTAAGAAATACTTATCAAATGTTTTTAAATACCTAGAATTTTATCATCTTTTACTTAGTTAAATGT
>JADRCD010237842.1:0-22475 GCA_019843815.1 Montemys delectorum | reverse complement strand
TTCAGATCAGCAGACTACCTTTAAAACTTATGGAAGTTTACATTATGGCATGTCCAGAGGAGCCTGACTTTTCCAGAACACTGAAGGGCGAGAGTCTCATTTCAGAATTGTGAAGATAGATTCAACATGTACAGAATTGAAGACCCAAAGTAAAATCAGGTGCTGATCTCATTACACTCTTGTCAATAAGATCAAATGGCATACCTAGATCAACTCATGGACCAAAGGGAAATAAAAATATCCACCTTAATAAAAGAATTGAGACACAGAAAAGAGATGGAGAATGAGGTCTACTCTATTCAGTTATACAAATCCATAGGTGACATAACTCATTAACTGTTGTAAATTTCTAAAAGAGTTACAAAGATGACTAAGAGCCACCATTATATTGTTAGTATCATGTATTATCAGTCATAGCATTCACTCCCTCCAACACTGACCTATTTATTCTTGGACTTTAAAACTCTAGGATGGATCTCAAAATGTGTGAGATTTGACCTTCAAAGCAACGGAAGCACTTCTCTGGTAGATCATGATTTTTATTTCTGACTCTTACTAGCCTAAAAAAAGAAATCATGATAAAAAAAAAGATTAGAACCAGGGTCATTGAAACCCTCCTCTTTTGATTAGCTGTAAAAATATGCCCATTTCAAACATACCTCAAAATAGTAACAGAATCAGCATGCAGTCACAGTCCACAGACTTGAGAGTGTTTTTTGACTATCATTAACATGCAGTGCAATGAGAAGATTATGTGAAAATCATCTAAAAGCTTTACAGCAGAACTCTTTAAAATTGGTAGTTATAAGTGTTTACAATACAAATTCAAGGTGATTACATGATGATTAGCACTTGCTTATATGTCTCTTAAAAAGCCCAGCAATCTGCTTCTAAACAGCAGTCTCTTCTTGAATATTTGACCTTGATGAGGCTGATACTCATTAGGGTGACAGAAGTTTCAGAAGTCAGATTTGTTGTCATGCTGTGGCCTTTAGCTGGATGTCAAGGCAGCAACAGAATACCTGCTGCTAGCCAAATTTTGGTTTCTGGAATTAAATGGATAATTTCATGGATAAGAGCCACAACATCATGACTTTCTGAAATGCTTGGTGTAAGACTGACAGTCTCATAAACATTGTTCTTGGCCATAACTTTACAAAAATTTGTAAAGGAGAAAGTGTATTCTGAAATGGAAAGCTCAAGTGAAATTGTAGCTTGTTAGATCCATATGGTGGTGAGCTTCTCATTCCTTGTACTCAAGTTCTTCACATCAAGTCACTAAATGGAGACCAGTCAGTAATAGTGTCCAGAATACACATGATTAATTCTCTGCCATGGACACCATTCGACAGATTGTGAATATGGAGATATAAAATTGCCTTGGATACATTACCATTGCAAGTTAACTGTATTCACTCCCTGAACCATTGGGATCAAGCATAATCAGGTTGAGATCCAGAGAGATCAGAGCAGAGAAAATCTGCAGGTTTCTATTTAGAATGAGAGCAGAGAGTGTATATATTGTGATGATAGGAATCTGGTTGCGAGGACTATTCTAGTCACTAAATGCTTGCCTCATTTTCCCTCTGGAGACAAATAGCTGCCTTTCATCTTTCATCAAAAAAGGCAATTCCTTTATGTCTATTGCATCAAAACTCTTAATCAAAAGGTAGAAAATAGCCTCTATTTAAAATATAGGGTTTTTTTTATTATTTGTATTTTGAAGATCCACCAATTTAAGGGACAATTTAACCCCTTATGTGAGGAGAGCAAGTATGTGACAATATGAGTAAACATCAGCAAGCATTGGGAGAGGGAATGTTGGTACTTCTTTCTAGCAAGACTAACATCCTTACTGTCTCTAAAGAGGTTGTGTGGTTTCTTTTGCCATGGTTCTAACCTATCAATTATCCAGAGCAAACATACCTCTATTCTTTTGGTCCTTGGTGATACTTTGCAAAGTACCCTTTGTCCTGAATCCTTAGTCTAGGCATCTAACATGGGGTCAGGAAGCATGAGCTCCTAGGTCATTGTTAAGGTTCCCCCTTATGGTTCCTGCAACAAAAGGAATACAAGTAAAGAATGTTTTGTGTCTTAAAGATTCTTATTTTTTTTTTAGTCTAGATTGCTGCTTCTTTGGGCACAGGTCTCTTTTGGGAACTTGGCAAATATCTTTAATGTATTTGAATCTCCAAAATTCTGTGAGACAACTTTAAACCTACAGTGAATTTGTACACCAATTCTGAGATTTCCCTTGTTTGCTAGCTTTCTTTTGATATTGCATCGCCTTTCTATCCCTGCAGGTAACTTCCTAAGTCTACAGGCTTTGTGTGAGAAGTTGTTGCTCCAAGTTCTTTCTTCTACTTCCTGTTGCTCTTTGATCAATGGGATGGTTCCACTACAGGCTATAAAAAAATGGAATCTCAGAATCTCAAGGAAATAGATCGTAGCTCTCATAGCAGATGTGGAGGATAATGGAGGTTATGTTGAAAGCAGAGAGATGAGAGTACTCTCCTAGAAGTGGCATGGCTGGATGAGCACTGGCCAGAACAAAAGGAATGAGTCTTAGTTCACACAGCTTCTACTAATGTAACAAATAGGCAATGGGCTGTCAGTTTACCACAAGTTTTTTTTTATTTTGAATATTGGGAAAAATGTTAAAAAATGAAAGCTGTAGAACATAAATTTCTACCAGTTTTTAGGAGATGAAGATCACTTAATCCAAGCTAATATTTAAAATGGATACTTAAGAAAGGTTTTCTATCCTGGGCACTGGCAGATGTTGGAAAATCTTTAAGTTTCTTTTCTCATTAGAACCTACTCTTGTCAGTGAGCATCATCTCCCCCTCTCCCAACTCCATCAGCCAAGCTCTTTCCTCTTCCACACACAAAATCAGTTTTGGATCATGGATGTCACGGATTCCTCAGTGTTACTTAGTTTTCTCCAGCCTCTTTGGCACTAAGTTAGTCCTCTATGAATGCTAAAAGTCTCACATTTTTCTGCTAACCTGAAAAGAGGTCTAGCATGACATGATAATTTCTGAAATGTATGAATTGCACATGGGGATATGTACATTTTTGTTTGATGTGTATGAGTGTCTTGACTGTTTGTATGTATGTGTAGCATGTATGTGCCTGTCTGCTCTGAAGGCCTGAGGAGAGTATCAGATCCTCTTAACCTGAAATTACAGATAATTGTAAGTTGCCTCTGGGAAATCACTGAGCTGAAGGAACATTCCACCACTCTATGCTATTCGCTGGTTTTAAGGTTTTAAGATGACAGTCACAGGATGGTCAGCCCAGCTCTCAGCAGCCTGTAAGCAAGAGCACTGAGCTTGAAACAGATCCTTTGTCATGTGTGTGGAGCAAAGATCTTCCTGTGTGAGCAGATATATAGGAGATGAAGCTGTCATTGAAAGTCATCTCCTCATTCTGGTGTGAAGAATTAATTCAGAAAACTAAATCTGAAACATGATTTACTAGTATTTTAGTTCTGACTATTAGCTGTAAACAAAAACTTGCAAGAAACCTCCCATCTGTTTAACATACTATACATAATAGGTTACTTTTATGCTTAACATAGGTCAAGTTGATATTTTATCTGCACTGAACTATTAAAAATACAGTGTTAATAATTTTATTTCTATTACTTGTCTTTATCCCTAACTCAATTTAGTGACAAAGTTCTTACTTGTTTCTGCCATTATCCTCCTCCAGGTTTATGAGTATCTAGTAGCAGCTAAATCACAAACAATGTTCAGAAATGATGTCTTGAAAGTTACAGACCTCTCAAGAGAAAAATTATATCCTCAACTATGAAAGCCATGTAATCTGTTTCTTTACTTCCTTTAGATATTTTTTCTATTCTCCTTTTTATTTGAATTATATGAATGATAAGGATCCACTCTAACATAGAAATCAAAAAAAGTTTTTAAGTATTTTAAGCAGATTAAACAATTGTGATTTTGAGCTCAATTTTCATTTTATTTCTTTGTATATTTCTTACTTCCACTTTAATAAAAGAGATAGAAAACTTAAAGATAGCAAATTAAAATGTGCCAAGGTCATCAGAGATGTCAGAGCTCCAATCTGCTGCTTTACTTATGAAGAACTCAGAAACATAAGAGAGAGCTTTTATATTTTTACAGTAAGCCTCATAAAAAGAAACTGCACTAGATAAATGTACGCTTATTTAATAATTAGCATAATTGGTAATTCCTACACTGCAGGTGTAGGGACCACAACAGACGATAGATGGTAGAATGATTATTAAGAGAGAGTGAATCAGGAACACTACTTCGCAATAGGAACTTCTGTTCTTCTGTACATCACAGGGGTGATGGCACTCATGAACTCTCCACAGCTATGAGAGCCTGCACAGAACTACACCAGGTAAATTCTAGCATAGGTGCTGGAAAAGGCAGCAGAGCCCCACTCCTAGCTGTAGAGGTACAGGCTCTTAAAGGCTACTGAGAGAGAGGAAGTCAGTTTGCTTCTGAGATGATCAGCCCCAAACCAGGGTGGCCAGTCCTAAATCCATGTTCATACAGTAAGCACACACACACACACACACACACACACACACACACAAAGAAGATATCCATTTTAATAAGTGTATGTGGAAAACAGGAAGAGTTGGACAGGGATTGGAGCAGTGGATATAATCAAAATGAGTGAAATCCTCAAAAAATCAGTATAAATATTATTTTTCTTATTATACATACACATAGCAAACAGACATTTGTAGTTATGTAAGTTTTGTATTCATATGTACATGTTATATATTTATATACACAAAATTTTTATGTAATAAATATGAATTGTATTTTATCTTATAGTATGTATATTCTATCTAGTTATCTCCTGCATTCTTATCCTTTCCTTCAATCTTAAATATTTTGGAAAATCATCTTTCATTAATTTCAGTTAATTATAAAAAGTAATAGTAAATATATTCCACACATTTTTGAAACAAAATTGGTTTTGCTATCTGTTTATAGGTAGTATTTTCATTTCAGTATAATGTGCTGCATTGAAACTATTATTACTATGGAAGAATATTCCGAAAATGTACCTTAGAAAATGCTAATATTGAATGGAAAATTGATGGGCAGAAATAATCATTGCTATATAATTCTAAATTGTTTTACAAATGTTACCCAAAACCTCAGAATAAAATTATTGAAATACAGCCAAGAGTATATAAACTAGGTCTTAAATCAGCAGAAAAGTTACATTTACAGGTTATTTAGTAAGTTCAAATTTATTTATAGTGTTCTTAGGATTTTCAAATACTGACTACTGAATGATATATAACTCGTATCCAACAAATTTGTATAATAGATGAAATCATTTTAATTTAAAATTTGCCATTTTATTATCATTAGTAAAACATCTCCTGGGATAATTATATATATATATATATGCTTATACACACACACACACACACACACACACACACACACACATATGCAGGTATGCCTGTGAGTCTGTGTATTTATTTGTGTATGTGTGTGTGTACAAGAATACATACCTCAAAAAAATCCCATGAGGGAGGTATGTTTTAACAATCTACAGAGACATTTGGTATTTAGATATCAATGTTAGCAATGAAAATAAGGCTACCTTTTACATAGAAACATTTTCCTAAGATGCTTCCCATCTTGGGTTACATGTATTTAAACTTCATCATGGAGAATCTCAGGTAGAAAATTTAATCAGTAGATGGACTTCTGATAGCTCCACATTTAGCAGACAGTATTCAGCGGAGTGATGTCTGCAGAAAAGACCTTTACTGAAGGTCAATGTATTAACATCTGCTTTGCCTCTCCTCTGTGACGTATGTGGTATATGTGTTGGAAGAAGTTATAACTTTGCTTGATTGCACAGATGTAGGTTCAGTTTCAGTGGGATCTGCAGCAGGTACCATGAAAATGCACTGGAAATGCAGGTGTTCAGGCTGTACATGACCAACAGAAACAAATTCTTCAATTTGCAGTTATAGGAACATGATTCCCTCTAAACTAATATGGCTTCATTCTTGCTATGATATGAATTGCTCAAGGAATTAACTCAGTACTTTGATGCCTTCTTTCTTGTTGGACCAAGTAAATTAGAATTCAAAAGGATGGAACACAGGGAGATTCTGCTGGATATACCCAGGTCCTTCTTTGGTATGTGAGACACAGTTAAAGACTAATAGTCTCAATAACACTGGTCTCATGTTCTTTTTTAAATGGTTAAACATTATTAAGCAGTTTATCAAGGGTGTTTTGTGAATCATGCCTACCAGTTATCACATTAGAGATCAAAACATGTTGTTAACTTATTATTTCATAATTTATTTAAGTCAATAATAAAATCATTATAAATGAATGTAAACCATTGGTTTTGAGTGTGGACAAATGATTAAAAGATTATTTGTGCTTGCTGTTCTTTCAGGGACCAAGTTTTAGTTCTCAGAACCTACATCAAACCCTTTACAATTGTCTGTAAGTCTAGCATCAAGGGATATGTGTGTGTGTGTGTGTGTGTGTGTGTGTGTGTGTGTGTGCGTGTGTGTGTGTGTGTGTATGTATGTGTGTTTGTATTTGAGTCAGTTTATACATTTTACGTTTCCCTTTAGAAATTTTCTCTGTAGGAGATATCTGGACTGTCTGTTTCGTGATTCAAATTGTTCATATATGCTTTTCTTTGTGAAAGTTTAGAAAGATAATCTGCCTAATCACACATATGTGGGGAGAAAATCAAGGATAGTTTTAATAGCTTTTGTCAGATAGTTGAGGATATTCTTTTCTGCTACACCAAAATTTGACAAGTAATATTTACTTAAAGGTTAATTAAATGTGGAATCTGGATCAGCTAATGCACTTAGTGAACTCTGTTCCATTATGAGGAAAGGGAGTGGGGGATAAGTGAGGGTTTGGGAGTCTGAATATGGTGAAGGAATATTATCTACACAGATGGAAATGCCATCTTGAAACTCATTATTCTTTACAACTAGAATATACTAACAGTAAAAATTAAGAATGTTATTGAGAATTCATTGAATTTTTTATTAAGCATGACTGTGAAACTTTATGCATTGATAACTCAGAAAAACACATATTTATTCTAAGTTTGCATCACTCCAGATGTTATTGAATTTTATAGTAGCAGCACAGAAAATTGTATGTGTCCAGCAAAATTGTTTCCTAGAATTATAATTTTCCCTTCAATGTTCAAATATTTGACCTCAGATACTGTTATTCTCTATAAATGAGATCATTTTGATCATGTGTTTTAAAAAGTGTCTTCAACTTGAGGACTGGGAAGTCTGGGAGAGGTTGGAGAGAGGATCATTTGGCATTGCCGAAGGGAAAGGAAAAAAGAAAGTAATGTACTTCTCTTCCAAATAAAAACATGATTAAAATTCTCTCAATCATTACAAAATCATCTTCCAAATGCACATGCCTATAACTATATATAGTATTAAGTAATCATTTTAAGGTCAAAAGTAGCATTCAATATAGCAACAAGATAAACAAAATCATGGTGTTTGTTGTGTGGTAGACAGCTACTTCTTGATATGATGGTTGTCTTATAGTGTGGTTGATACACCTAGTAGCACTCCACTGACAAAAATTGATTATGCCTTTGCCAGTAGGTATCAATTATCAATAGCTGCTGCTTCCTGCTTCCTCTTCCTCTCCTCTCCCCTCCCTCTCCCCTGCCTCTCCCCATCCCTCCTCCCTCTCCTCTCCTTCTCTCCTTTCCCTTTTTCTCCTCTTTCTTCCTCAAACATAACAATAAAACACAATATGATGAATCAAAAACTATCTTATAGAAGTTGAAAACCTATCAGGAGAAAATGATATCTCAAGACAAGGCAACCAAGTCAGAGAAAACTCATTTTCATAGTCAGGAGTCTCATAAACACAGTAAGCTTATAGAAAAACCATATGCATAAAGGGTGTCTTGTGAACCCATGTAGGCCCAGTGTTCGCTGTTTCAATCTCTGTGAGTGTATATGTGACTTAGTGTATTCAGAAGGTCTTCTGCTAGTATTCTCCAACTCCTCTGACTCTCTGGGATTCCCTGAGCTCTGAGAATAGAGATTTCATGGAGACCTCCAGTTTACACAAATTCTCTCTCTCTCTCTCTCTCTCTCTCTCTCTCTCTCTCTCTCTCTCTCTCTCTCTCTCTCTCCTCTTTCAATAAGTTGTATTTAGTTTTACCTTAGTTCTGTGCTCTAGTCTATAATCTATAATTCTTTGTTGCCCATGCAGTGTTGTGTATGAGTTTCCTCTCATGGAGTGGGCCTTATGTCAAACAAGACATTAGTTGGCTATTCCCACATATTTTGCAAGCTGAACATAACTTAAGTCAAAAGTTTCATAGCTAGGTTGGTGTCTACCTTTCTCTGGAACATAGTAGGGAAGATTCCATGTAGGCATCTGTTTGACTTTTTCATGTACATTGACTTGAGTAGATGTTGTGCTTGGCAATGGTCCCCTACTGCCAGTTAATGGAGGACAACTCTTTGTTTTAGCATCAACTAGGGTTGTTCAGGGATTTCTGTTGGACCCCTTTGGTCAGCAACTCAATTCAATGTGACTCAATCCTGACACTGAAAACCTTATCTGGTTACAAGAAAGGGCCATAGTTTTCTTTACTAGGAGTCCTTATTAGGATCACTTTAATAGATTCCAGAAAGCTTTCATTGTCCTAGGTTTTCACCCCCAAAACCCCTACAATTCCAATTGTCTTTCCCTGCATTCTTTCCCTCCATCCCACCTTCCTACCCTACCTGATCCATCATGCTCAATCTCCACCTGTCCTCAGTACACCCATAAAACTTCCCCTTTGCAAGGAAATTTTCTTTTCTTCAGACTCCCTCCTCTTTATTTATAAGTGAATATATACCATATTTGTCTTTTTAAGATTAGGTTACTCTCTTATTTAGGGATTTAATTGCTGTGAATAGATACCATGATCAAGGCAACTCTTATAATGACATTTTGTTGGGGCTGAATTACAGTTTCAGAGGTTCAGTCCATTTTCATCCTGGTGAGAAGCATGGAATCATACAAGTTGGCATGGTGCTGGAGAAAGAGCTGAGACTTTTATATCTTGACCTGAAGGAATCCAGAAGAAGACAGTCTTCTGCAGGAAGCCAGGAGCTGGCTCTCATTCCACACAAGGTGGAGCTTGAGAATAGAAGTACTCAAAACCAGTCTATGAAGGGACACACTTCCTCTAAAAATGTTACACCTACTCCAATAAGTCCACACTTTCTAATAGTACAACTTCCTTTGGGCCAAGTATATTTGAACCACCACAGTAACTCAGGATGATTTTACTTGAGTTCCACCCATTGCCTGTAATTTTCATTATGAATAACATACTTTAGAAGTCCAAATTCGATGAATTTACCTGTGTGTGCCTTTAGGAATATCTGTAAAGGTCAGTAAATTAGTGAAGGGCCATGGGAACTAGTTTGGGTAATAAAACATGTTGATATAAGGGATTAAAAGGATAATCCTGGTACAGTAAAAGTTCAATGGCAAGGCGATGGGAGTGTACTAACATTAAAAACATTTCAAAAAAGTTCATATGGAGTACTACTATAGAAGCTTCCTAAAATATATACAATGCACCTGTAAAACTTTTAAATAGAATCATCTTATACTGGAACAATAGTGCTTCTACTAGATAGTACAGGATAGTAAACAAAAGCCTATTGCTAGAAATGGATTACTTCTTTCAGAGTTGTTATCCAGGAAGGATCCATAGACACCCAAATATTAGAGGCTATTGGTAATGCTCTGGGAATACTCTACAACTTAAAAATTCTATTTTATCAGACACACCTATGTGAGTCAGAGTACATGGATAAATCTAGCTATAACATTTCTGGTAACTTCATCCTCTACTGGCTAGTTTCCATAGTGCATAAAGGTCCTAGGAAAGGTACTATGATGATACTAGAAGAGAAAAACAAGGATAAATTTTACCTAACTATGAACTCTAAGAGATAAAACAGAAACCAGTCAGGGGAAATGTACATGAGCGTAGTAGTCAAGCTTGAATATAATGGAACGATGGCTTTCCCATGTAGTAACAAGCTACTTTCTGATTTTATATAAGGCTAACTGCATAGGAAGGAACCCATGTAAGGCATAATTATCAGGACCCTGAATTATTAAACAGGTTATTTTGGTAGAGAACCTACCACTATTCTTCTGTTAATGGACATAGTATTAAATATACTAGAAATAGTTTAGCATTATATCCAGAGATATCCATGCTTATCTCTCTCAACCTTTATCTTAAAACTTTCTTTACATTATATTATTAATAACATACCAATCCACAACTGGGAGTAAGACATTGAAGAACCTCAGTCCTAATGGCAACAACTATGTCACCCTCACAACACAAGGAATAGGATTTATTGTGGAAGAGGGGGAGAAAAGACTATTAGACCAATAGACAATGGGTGATGGCAAGAAAATGGTGTTTTCTGGACACATCACAGCAGGTAGTTACATATAGGAATCCACAGAGAGATAGAGAGAGATGATAGAGGTAGAGAGGGATTATATATATAATCTATATTATTATAATATATAACATTGAGAGAGAGAGAGAGAGCATAGGGTTGGATATGTAGGTAGGAGAAAGACTGGTTCTGAGCATTCAGAGAGGTTGTTAATAGGACAAAAAGCACATGGAAAATATTCTGAAAAGATTAATTTAAAAAAGAAAAAAAAAAAGAAAAACAAAACTTTACTCCTTAAGCACCTACTGAATGAGCAAATGCAGTTAATTCTTGAAGTCAAATGTGGTTTAACTAGAGGAGCAGTTACCAATGGCTTTTTGTAATTGATGTGTTTTACATAAAAGCACCATTTCATCTATTCATGGGCTGCTAACATAAAAGGCATGGCATTTGTGTGGAAAGTACAATTGGCCTGGTAATTTTTCATCACAACTGGAGTCTTTTATCTTCTGTCAATCAACATAGGGAAGCAGAGAATAGCTGTATCCCTCTCCTTTAAAAACAGATTCAGGGGGCCACAGCAGCAGTTAGGAAGACAATGTCAGGAAAGCTTCTGTCTTCCATCACTGAACCTATCAAACAGAAATGATTTTCTTGATGGTAGACTAGAAGCATTATTAAAGATAATTGTACAATTTATTCCATAAATGGGAAATTGCCAAAAAAAATGTAGAAATCCCATTTGGATTGTACAGATTTATCTCCATTCTTGCTTTATACAGAAGTATAATGCCAGTTTAATTACTTAATAGCACACCAATAACTTTTATCTGATGTACATATTATTTCTTCATTAACTTCCAAAATGAAAAGCAGTTCACAGTGCTTAATTTTCCTTAACGTTTAAAATAGTAAAACACACACATACACACACACACATACACATACACACACACACACACACACACACACACACAACCCATTAATTCTTACATCATTCATTATATAAAATAATTCTTGGAATTCAGTAGTATATTAATATCCTTTTATGTTGAACAGGTTTTGAAATCAAAATAAGATACTCAATTGTCCATTAAAAAATATTTCTTTATTTATAAAGAGTTTAAAGACATATAAATATATAGATATTAAGTACTATCTCCTATTCTCTCTATTACAATACAATAAAAATTTGAAGTAGCATACAAATTTTTGTTAAAATATTTTTTATTTTAAAATTATGATAAGTTGAAAAATATTTAATTGATAGTAAAGTTTGTATATAGTTAAGGCACGGCACATGTGTGATCATTAGACAGGCATATGTCTTGTGCAATGATTGAAACAGATTATTCAGATGTCCAGCACCTCTATATTCTAGATTGTGACAGGAGTGCCACACTACAGGCTACAAGCCAAAGCTGGCACTTTTGGCTGACATTTTCCCATTTCTCATTTCCAGAGGCTTGTAAACATTAGCTGCATCTCCACTTCAACCTTTTAAGATTCTACACATATGCGATACACAGTATTCAACTTTCAGGATCTGGATTACTTCCTTTCATATGTGCTGTGTAACATTGTTATGACAAACAGTAAGTATCTTTTATTTGGACTGGTGGTGTACATTAATGTGAGTTCCTGATCCTGACCAGTGTTAAGATTAAACTTTGTTACTTAATGATATTTACTTTCTCTTACACACACACACTGGTTTGCTTCATTTTAATATTTTTCCCAAATTAGGCTACTGGCTTTTGGGTGTAGTTGTAGATTTAATTTTAGAGACTTCTATTCTCCCACATTGGCTTTTCCTAAGGCATGCACCAACTTACATTCCTGCTAGGCATATTCAAATGCTCTATTTTCATAAAATTGCTAATGACAATCTCTTGGGTTTTGGTAACAGCCCTTCTAAGGGGTCACTAATATCTCAATGTAGATTAGAGTTCCATTCCCCTAGTGATTTGCAATTTTGAATATTTTGTATATAGTCAATACATTTGATTTTAATGCAGCAGATAGGGCTACCTGCCCAAGACCTGCAAGGCCAAAAAGGGAAAAAAGATATTAAGGTGGGATTGGGACAAGTTGGGAAAAACAAGGCCTTTGTAGGAATGCAAGGGAACAACAAAGGGTAATGTGTAGATACACATGAACTTGTTAAAACTAACATTTAAAAAGTTGAAGTATTAGAGAAAAATAAAAAATCAAGAATGAGAAATATAGCAAAGTCTGCCAGGTGTGACACTGCATTACAAAATATATGATGGGCACTTAGCAGAGTTTAAACATGGATAGACACTAAATGCCTATCTCTGGCATCTGGGCTTCAGTGCACATAAATACAGAACAAACCCATTTGGGTGCAAACTATAATTTAGTGACTTCAACATCTTTCCTAAGAGGCAACTTCGTTGGTTTGTTATACACTTCCCTATGATAATGATAACACTGCAATCAGTCCTAATTAAGGATATAACATTTAGACTTGAGTTTTGGAAGTGTTTCTCCAAAATGTTAGCTTGCATCTTGTATTTTCCTTTAAGTGTTCTCTTTACCTTCATTGGAAAACACAATCGAAGCAGCAGTCCAGGCTCTCTTTTTGTAGACTATTAAATGCAGAAATGACAAAATAATAGGAAATGTCTTCCACCTCCAGGGACAGAGCGAACATAGCACTCTGAGGGTATATGTATGTATAAATGCATATGAAACATGTTTTCTTGTTTCTCCTTTTAAAAAATGGTGTTTTGCTAGCATGCAAAAAATATTTTGTTTTCCATAGTCATGTATGTATATCAGTGTATTATGGACTCCCTCCATACAGGTGTATTTTGCAGAGAGGGACTAACATATGTTTATTGTGATGTTCGTGACAATGGTAAGATTAATTTGTTCCAGGAAATCTCCAACCCAAATATGCACTGGCAATGAAAACACAACTCAATTAATATGAATACAAGCTGTGCACCAAAACTGGCCAAATCTACCACTACACTACCATCTTCCCCATCTATGAGACCCCTTATAACATTTGGTTTCTCCAGGCCAAGTGCTTCTGCTCTGCTTTCTTTCCACCTCCCCCTCTGTTATCCTCTTTCCCCATCCTTCTCTCTCCCAACTTTCAGGTCCACCTTCCCTTTATCTGCACTAGCCTTTATTTTACAAATTAAGGTAGGAAGAAGGTTTACAGGAAATCATCTGAGTGCTGACTCATTCCTTGTTTGAAACCCATCACAGGAGAAAAGAATTAGTATCAATTTACAAATAGCCACAGACCTAACTGCAACATTAATTAGTGTTCCTTCAATTCTAAAGGACATTAAATGTTGTCCCTGGGAAAGGAAGTTGCTATTGCGGAGCACTGCTTTGAACAGTTGGCTCTACCATGGTCAACTGAGTTGTACTTTTATCTTACTCATGAGGCCCTCAGACCCTTTGCAAAGTTCTCTACTCGGCATTCCAAGTTAGTTTCTCTTTAATTCTTCAGTCACAGAGATGTTGCACAGTGCTCTGATGTTGCTTGGATACTTTGCTCTGTTTACTTCCTCACAATGGCCATTTCCCAATCCTGCAAACACAATGGAGTTTATAGTCCAACTTTTGTTTGTTTTCAGCTTCTGCATCCCTATTTTTATGTTCTAGATATTTATTTACATATTTTTATTTAAAAAATAAAATAAAATTAATGTACACACTTTTAATCTCTCTTATGTTTTGATTCTCTTCTGTTATACTTTCTCCTACACTCTTGAAGACCCTGTATCAACCCAACCTCCAGTTTCTTTCTGCTTTCGTGTCATAAATGTCTTTATTTATAAACCAAATTTCCAGTACCCTTTCCCCTCTTCTGGGTTGATTACATTCCACATACCTACACTCATGCCAACTTATATACAATGAATAAATATTGAGAGAAAACATGCAATTTTATCTTTCTGAGACTTTGTTATATCATTTAAGTGTATTTTCTAGCTCTATCTGTTTTCCTGCAAAATTTATAATTTTGCTTTTCTTTATGAAAGAATAATATTCATTGTATGTATACCACATTTTCATTATCCATTCATTTGTTGGAATCTGAGTGAATAATACAGTAATGATCATGTATTTTTTTTCTTAAGGACCATTTTTTGTTTCTGAGTTTTTTTTTTCTTTTTTCTCCTTATGAACAATGATTGCTTCTCATGAAGCTAGCTAATATACCTGATTCTTTAAAAATACCTGACTATGCATCAAACTAGTAATTATCAGCAAGCTTCATTAATTAAGAGAGTATATTAATTAGTTTCACAGCAATGTGACCAATTACCTGATATAAACAGTAAAACAAAAGAGGAAGGATCCTCAATACCTGGATCCATAAATATATGCTAAAATTATAAGATTAAAAAAATCAATAACTTTGGGTTCATGATAAATAACCACCAGGAGACATTGTGGTTAGAAGTTGCCTGCCTGGTAACAGGGCGTAGTAGTGATGGCATACATTTATCTTTTTATGTAGCATATACATAATATATGAGTCTTGTGGTTTGTGGATAGCTCTCCTGTAATTAAACACTTCAGTGTTTTTTGTTTGTTTGTGTTTTAATTGCAATATGAAAAATAACATTTAATAGGGCAAAGACTTCTCTCAGATGAGATTTTGTAACAATAAATTTCAGTTTAGCCTCCAACTTACTGCTAAGTGGTTTTCTATTAATTAATTAATTAATCTTTTACACCTCATATTTTATATTCCTCCCCCTCCTTGTCTACCCTCCGACTGTTCCACATCCTGTACCCCCTTCCCACCCTGCTGTCTCCATGTGTATGACCACCCCCCATCGCACCTGACCTCTAAACTCTCTGGGGCCTCCAATCTCTTGAGGATTAGGTGCATCATCTCTGAATGAACACAGACCCATAAGTCCTCTACTCTGTGTGTGTTCGGGGCCTCATATCAGCTGGTGTACGCTGCCTGGTTGGTGGTCCAGTGTTTCAGAGTTCTTGGGGGTCCAGATTAATTGTGACTGTTGGTCCTCCTACAGGATCGCCCTTCTCCTCAGCTTCTTTCAGACTTCCCTAATTCAACCACAGGGATAAGCAGCTTCTGTCCTTGATTGTGTACAAATATCTGCCTCTGATTCTTTCAGTTGCTTGTTGGGTCTTCTGGAGTTTGATCATGTTAGGTCCCTTTTTGTGAGCTCTCCATAGCCTCAGTAATAGTGTCAGGCCTTGGGACCTCCCCTTGAGTTGGATCCCACTTGGGCCTATCTCTGGACCTTCTTTTCCTCAGGCTTCTCTCCATTTCCATCCTTGTAATTCTTTCAGACAGGAACAATTATGGGTCAGAGTTGAGAGTGAATTTAATAAATAAATAAATAAAAATAAAAGACTGGCTCTGCTCTCAGGAAAATAGTTCTTTCACACTTTCTCTTTTATCTAGTTTTCATTGGGCTATGCTGGTAATGGTAATAGGTAACTTATCTTTGTGATGATAGAATGGCTTTGCTTTAGGGATGATACTGGAGAGGAAGATCATACTAGGTGATTTGTGTAGGGCTGGAGAATTTTAAAATTAAGAAAAAAATGAGCATTTAGTAGAAATGTATTGGTGGGAATGTATATGGTGTGACCTTTACCTGGAAGGGCATGGAAAACCTCTGTAAAGAGCCAAGAATGTAGATTAACCAGTTTCAGGAACCTGTTGGCTACAAAACATCCCCCCACCCCCACCCCCCATGCCACCAGCTAGGTCCAAGAACAAAAAAGCAGGATATGAGCCATCTGGATAGTTCCAGGGAACGGTCTGCCATAAAGTGAATAGCATTGACCAAACCACGATCTTGTGACCAAAACCACATTTTTCCATACAATGAGTGTGCAGGACGACTTCCTTGTGACCCTGACTCAACTAGGGAGTGGGTTTCTTGGGAATTTTCCACTGTTTTTATGTTGTGTATCCTTGGTTACCCCCCCTCCCCTGTTGTGGTTTTTCCCTTTAAATACCCCTTACTCCTTGTGCTCCGGGTCAAACTCCTCTGGCCTGTAAGGTTAAGAGCTCGACGCTGTACAGGCTTATCCTGAATAAACCTTGTGTGCTTGCAGCAAGAACGGTCTGAGTTACTGGGTGGCCACTTCATCCTGAGTCTTGAGTGAGGACCTCCCTAGCTCTGGGGGGGAGGGGGGGGGTCTTTCAATTTGGAATTTTGTTTGTTTGCAAAGTTGGTTTTTGTTTTTGTTGTTGGTTGGTTGGTTATTTTGTTGAAGTTCATTTGATTGTTTTGTTTATTCATCTACTTTTCTTTTATTGTAAAAAGGTTTTTTTACGCACTATTATTCTGATTGTGAATTTCCCTCCCAAGTATTTCCTGGTTCCTCCTCAACTTCCTCCCTTCTGAATCCACATCTTTCCTGTTAGAAAACCGAAGGATCTGAAGGAGCTTGTAGCCCCATAGGAGGAAAAACAATATGAGCCAACCAGTACCCCCAGAGCTCCAAGGGACTAAACCACCAACCAAAGAGTACACATGGAGGGACCCATGGCTACAGATGCATATGTAGCAGAGGATAGCCTTGTTGTACATCAATGGGAGGAGAGGTCTTTGGACCTGAGAAGTTTTGATGCTCAGTGATGCCAGGACAGGGAAGCAGGAGTGGGTGGGTTGGTGAGCAGAGGGAATGGGGAAGGGATAGGGGTTTGTTAGAGGGGAAATCAGGAAAGGGGATAACATTTGAAAAATAAATAAAGAAAATATCAAATAAAAAAAAATATGAAATAAACAATAATAAAATAAAATAAAATAAAATAAAATAATGGAAATAGAATAAAACACACAGAGGATAAAGAGCCAAAGAAAAAACACAACTAGAAAACACAGAGCTGCAAAGACATACATTTACATATACTGGAATCCCTTAAAAACATAAAACCAGCATTCATACAATGTATTCAAAAACTGTAGGATGAAAAAATAAACTCACAAAATATTGTGAGTCAAAGAACCACCAAAGACGGTTTTGAGTCCATAATGTGTTGACCATCTTTTGCTGGTCATGAGATTCTCATGAATTATTTGCATCCCCAGTGAGATTCCATTGTAGAGAACTCATTTTTCCTTTGTGAGTGGTTGAGTGGTTTTCAGTTGGAGACAGCTTCTGTTCGATGGTAATGTAATGATAGTCTATTAGCATATTATGACGATTTGATGTGTGTTCCCCTTTTTCCTATATTTATTATGATAACATGATTATTACCTTTTATCCAGCTAATAAGGTAAATCATTAACAAAACACAAATGAGTCTTCTGCTCCTGGGATAAACCTAATTAATCAAGATTTGTTAACATTTTAATATGTTCTTGTATCTGCATAGCTAATGCTAAATTAGATATTTTATTTTAATGTCTACAGAAAAATATTAATGTGATATTGTTGTTGTCTAGGATGACTTTGCCTTGTTCTGAATTGCTGATGCCTAATGATATTTAAAGAAAATTCTAATGTTCTGGAAGGGTGTAAGACTCCTTGCTATTGACAAACTCACTTATTAGGACTGGCACCAGCCTTGATAAAATGTGCTATTGTAGAATGAATGCATTTTCTGAATTTCAAGTGCATGTCTGCAAATAGTGATTCATATGCTTCTTGCTGGAAGTTTCCTACATGCAGATTTGGTAATGATGTCCAGTCGGTTTTTTTTTTTTTTTTTTTTGAATTGTTGTATGATTTTGTCACTTTGGGGATATTTTGCGGTAGGAACATTTGAATAGTTTGAAGGAGAGATTTATTTGTTTTAGGTGTTATGCCAAAAACAATTTTGGCGTTTTAACTCGTACCCATTAAGGGTGTGCATTGAGTTCTGCTCGTAGTTCTCATTAGTACTGTATTGATTATCATCATTTTGATTCCATTCTTTCAATGTTGACTTTCTGTTTCTTTTTTCCTCCTGATTTCCTACTGGTTTAGACACTTGAAGTCTTGATTTTAGCTTAAAGGTTACAAAACCTTTAAAGTTATGGTTTTAGTTTTTTAGTTTCTTATTTGCTTGTTATAGTGTGAGGGAGGTACGTCTAATATGGGCCAGGCCAGAGGTAATAATTTGCATCTACTCCTGACTCCGCCTCTCTAGCCATGGGATAAGAGCCACAGACTCCCATTTATAGCTCTGTATTTAATTTGAAATGTAGTGGGAAGGGGGAAGGAAGAAGAGAGGAGCTGGGAGAAAATTGCATTATAATGTATTTGTGAACATGGTAACGTTTGATAATTGTTCATGAGTTTTCCAAGTTTGCTGTATATGTCTAGTCTTTGCTGACTATTACTTTAATTATAATGTCACATTCTTTGTTACAATAGCCTGGCAAAGGGAAACAAATCTGTTCTTTATTCCAAAGCTACTCTATTTTTGTTATTATATGTTTATTTATAAATAATATTATTGCGTAGATGACAGGTGGAGACTTTGTTAAATGTTCTTTGGGTAAGGAACACATGTTGCTAATAATATTCATTGTATCATTTATTCTCATATGTATACACTTATCTTTCACTGAATAGTTTCAAAGCCAAGATCTTGATAAGAAAGCTCTACCACTTCCTTTATATATCCAGGCTTATCAAAATGTATCAAAACTAGAATATTTTACTTTCCTGAGAGGAACTTAACTGTTGAGATGAATTATGTGCTGAGTGTGATGTAGACAGTCACTTACCCTATGGCCTAAAAGCAAACATGATAACAGGAGGAGGCAAGGATCCCATAATCCCCTTTGAGGGCATGGACTCATGGACTTATGATCTCCTCATAGGCTTCCCAAATAAACCTTCCACCACTCAGCAGCAGCACTATCCTAGGAACCAACATCAAAACACAAGGTTCTCTAGGGAAATACACAGCATCTAATCTGTCACATATGGCTTGGTTCATAGAAGGACATCTATATCTACATATATGCCATAAAGTTTATTTGTGGTTGAATTTACACTTGTTAAGTTGATATTTTGCATAGATTTATGAATTCTTTGTTTTACAGTTTTATTATACAAAGTACAAACTTTAGGGTTATATTTATGCATCTGACAATATTGCAAATTCATTCATTTCATTCTTTCTTAAAAATGCTTTCCTATTGTGTAATTTAGAATACCTCTGTAATAGCAATGCCAGTGTTTATTTCAAAGAAAATATTTCTATTCATCTTTGTTCATGGAATAGAGTTTTAGTGTGTTTAGAATTCCAAAATGACATGTTTTTCTATCTTTCTTTATATTATCTTCTGATGTTTTTTGTTCTTGAAAATTCAAGTCAAAGTATTTTATTTTTAAGTTTATTTCTACATTTATATAATGCCCAAAGTCTACTTTTATAGTGCTTTCAGATGGTTTATTAGGATATTTCAAAGTATTACAAAATTATTTGCTTAATTTTTGGTCTGTAGACATTCTTAATATGGACCTTAAATAAAAGATGTCATAAATTTTCCAACAACCCATTGTTGCTGAACATATATTTTTGTTGCATTGTCGTAACTATTTTGGGAATTGATATTATTATCAAATCACTCACCCTCTATGCTGTAAATATAAAAATTACTATTTCATATTTGGATTGGCCATGTTAGCCTCCACATGAGAGAAATGCTGATGTGTTTGTTTTCTGTCTGTACTTGCCTTATATTGCCTAACATCCTGGCCTCTTGAACATTCCATTTTGCTAAAAATTATGGAATTTCAATCTTCTTTACCTATAACTTAGTAGTATATCCACTACTAAGTTATTCATTAGATTAATAGTTTTGGCACCTTCATTTTTTGTGCTTTTTCTCCTTAATTAATTAATCCTGTTCACAATCCTCCTCCTTCCTCTCTTTCCAGTCCCATTTTCCAATTCCCCTTTCCCAATTAAATTCTCCCCTTCTCTTCAGGAAAGTGAAAGCCCCTCTTGGTACCCACCTTGCATACCAGGTTGGCTCAGGACTAAGTGCACCCTTTTCCATTGAGACCAGACAAGGCAGCCCAGCTAGGGGAATGGAATCCAAAGGCAGTCAACAGAGTCTGAGTCAGAGGCAGCCCCTGCTCCAGTTGCTATGGGACCACTATGAAGACCAAACTACACATGTGTAGGGGTCCTAGGTCCAGTCCACGGATGTTCTTTGGTTGGTGGTACAAACTCCTTGAGCGTCCATGGGCCCAGTTTAGTTGGCTTTGTAGGTCTTTTTTTTTCCCCCTTGGACATTTTCTTTATTTACATTTCAAATGTTTTTCCCCTTTCCAGGTCTTCTCTTCCAAAACCTCCTATCCCATCCCCTCCCTCCAACCTCTATGAGTGTGCTGACCCACCCACCCATTCCCATCCTCCTGCCCTGGAATTCCCCTACACTGGGACATTGAACACCCTCAGGCCTGAGGGCCTCTCCTCCTACTGATGTCCAACAAGGTAATCTTCTGCTACCTATGTGGCCCCTATCCTCTGACACAGGGCTCCATACTCAAATAGCTCCGGAAGAGAGCTAGCCTGTGCAGACAAGCCGGACACTTTCTTAAGAATCAGCTTTCAGCAAATATATGGGGTTTTAGTCACAGAACTTTTTCTTTGCTTTGCTCAGATGCAACATGTGGAGACTGGGGAGAAAGCACCAAGACACCATTGTGAGGTAAATATCTTATGAACACAAGGACTAAAATTTGGATCCCCAGCACCCTTTTATGTACCATACGATACGATGTCCCACTTGTGATCTCATCGCTGATGGATCAGAGTAATGGGACCCTTGAAGCAAGCTTTCCAAATAGATTAGCTGAATGAGAATCTGTGAGTTCAAGTGAAAGATGGTCCCTCAATATATGAGATAGAGAATAATAATGGGAGAATAACGTCAACCACTGTGATCCACACACGTACGAATGTATGTGTGCATGTATACATAATGTGCCCTTTCCCCAGTGCATCCCTCACACACATGCATGTGAACACACACACACACACACACACACACACACTCACACACACACACACACACACACACAAACACACTGCAAAAGAGAAAACAACCTTTTATGGGAACAGTAATAACTTGCCAACACTGAATTTTCCTATAACTGCAGAAAATCTCCCTGCCAAGTTCTGCCATAAAAGTACCAGTTTTCATAGGTGGGGTTTAAGCAGGGCAAAATTAAACCTCAAAAATCCATTTACCCAAATCAGCACTGTTTTTCTTTTTCATTTTTTCTGCATTTCTTAGTTGTTCTTAAAGCCAAATATCTTAGGGTTATTGTTCAGGGGCACATCATTTGCTTAGCATCACTGCCCTGAGTTTTAATCCATCACACCACAAAGAATGAAGTTAAAAATAAAACAAAAGTAAAAATGAATATCTTTTAAATACACATTTTAGTTGAATTAAATATGTTTGATGTTACCCAAATTAATTAGCACTTGTTAAATGTTGTTTCTTAATACCTGGTATTTGGTACATCGACTTCACTATTCATAACAGGTTCTGAGCTCCTTTGAGGAAGAACATTTTTCTGTATCTCTTCTATTATAAAATCTCTCCAATCATGTTCATAGCCTCTAATAGGAAACCCTAGTCAATATTATTAGCTATCTTATTCTGTAATTAATAATACATATTTTAAATAATTTCTATGAAGATTTTGTTCTTGAACTATAATCTAGAATCCCAACCTTAAGTTCTAAATATGCATAGTACTAATATCATGCTAAATTATATCACATCTTTCCAATTTGACCTCTAAAAAGGAACAGGTAAGACATTTGGTAAATCAGTGAAAAATGGTAAGCCCAAATTCATTTGATTGTGAAAATTGCCAGCTTTAGCCTCTACATTTGACAGATCTATGGACATGGCATCACTCAATTTCTCTGGCTATACTTTCTTAACAGTAATGTTAACTCCATTTCACATTATATCTGATAAATAAGTGAATTCTCATGATACAGAAGTTTAAAGCTTATATCCACCTAATACATGATCAATAA
>JADRCD010237841.1:0-14731 GCA_019843815.1 Montemys delectorum | reverse complement strand
TACATTGAATGCACTGAATGTCATATAATATTTACTACATAATATAATATTTTACGTATAACATTGAGGTTGTAGCAATTTAAAAGTTTTCCTTGCTAAACTAATTAGTACAAAAGGAATGGTTATGTGGCATCAGCTTCTCTCTCATGATTTATTAAATTAAAAAAATATAAACACTGAGTTGTATGGAGAGAGAATGTAGGGTAAATAAAGAAAGAATTCTCTAATGAATATGAACAAAACATAATATATATGTGTATTTATTAATGATGTTTTTCTAAGTTTAAAAAAAATCTTGAACCTCCTATCCTATCCCCTTTTCCCTCTGCTTCTGTGAGGGAACTTACCCACCCACACACCCACTCCTGCCTCAGCACACTAGCATTCCTCTATGCTGGGGCATCAAGCCTCCACAGGACCAAGGGCCTTCTCTCTAACTGATGCCAGAAAAGACAATCTTCCACAAAGGAGGGGAAACTGGGAATGGGGATAACAAGGGAAAGGTAAATAAATAAAATAGCCAATAAAATATATCAATTAAAAAAGATATTCTTGAATCAGAAGAAAGATTTCTGTTATTGAATACATGCTATTCTTAATTGGACTATAAGTCTTTTCTCACAGAATCAGAAAATGCCATGGTTTATATATAGCTACAAAATTTTAATAAATTTTTAATACATATTTTCCTATATTGTGGGTGAATAGGCATGTGGGTGCAACTGAACATGGAATCCAGAGGACTTTGATCTCTATAACCAGATTTACATGAAATTGAGAGTTATCAAATTTTGGTACTTGTAACTGAGGATGGTCTTTTTCAAGAGTAACCACAAAGCTATTACTTCTGTGTCTCATATTTTAATATTTAGGTATCCTGAAAACAATAAAAACTGTGGTATACCCACTGATGTTCCTCCTGTGACCCATTCAAAATCTTCAGATATATCAAGTTTTTGGCTCTTTAGCAAACAAGGAAAATAGCTTCCTATTTTCACTTTTAATCCAAAGTCTTGTGGAAAATTCCAAATGATAGAAATGTCATAATCTGCACAGTGATTTTCCCTATGGTTCATGTTCACCAATTCTCCAACAGGATTAGTAAATACCCTGGTTTTCAGCATGGAAGCCACCTAATTGAGATGTACAATTGTTTGCTTACATATGCATATCAATAAAGGAAATACTAAATTGAGAATTTCCCATAATGTCTTAATAAATTTCACATAAGAAGGCTGTATTAATGTAATCACATGTAGTAAAATAATAATATGCCTCAAGGATAATTAAAAATTAATATATTTCATATTAATGTTCAATGATAAAATGTGATAGATAAAATGATTATCAAATAACAAGAAGCATGATGTGAGTGTGTGTGTGTATTTTGTGTGTATGTGTGTGCATGTACAACAAAATTAGTTTCTTTAAAAAAGAAGCCATATATGTGCAAATGAACGGAAGTCTGAATTTCTGTAACTTGTGAAAATAAAGAATGGTTGCAGGTTTTCCTGTAGAAACAGTATACATGTACGAAGTAAACAAACTTAACAAAATGTGCAGTCTTAGTAATTTATGGTTTTGTAAATAATTGTTAATTTAAATAATAACTATTAATCACAGGACATGTATCTTCTCTCAAGAAATTATTCTTTAGAAAAATATATTTAATTCTATTAGATATTTTCTTTATTTACATGTCAATTTCTCCTTTCCCAGTTTCCCCTCCAAACAAACAAACAAACAAAAATAACAAGAACAAACCCCTGTTGCCCCCCTCCCCATGCCTGTCACCCCACCATCTCCCACTTATTGGCCCTGGAATTCCCCTACACTGGGGCACAGAACCTTCACATGGCCAGGGCCTCTCCTCCCATTGATGATCTACTTTGCGATCCTGTACTATACACATGCTGCCAGAACAATCAGTCCCACCATGTGTATTCCTTGGTTGGTGGTTGGGTCCCTGGGAGCTCTGAGGGTACTAGTTAGTTCATATTGATATTCATACTAAGGGGCTGCAAACCGTTCAGCTCCATAGAACCTTTCTCTAACTCCTTCATTGGGGACAGTGTACTCAGTTCAATGGATGGCTGTGAGCCTCTTCATCTGTATTAGTCAGATATTGTCAGAGCCTCTCAGGAGATAGCTATATTTAGGCTGGCTTGTCCTTCCTTCAGGCTCTGCTCCATAGTTTGTCTCTGCAACTCCTTCTATGGGTATTTTGTTCCCCCTTTTAAGAAGGAATGAAATGTCCACATTTCGGTCTTCCATCTTCTTGAGTTTCTTGTGGCTTGTGGGTTGTTCTTCCTGTATTCCAAACTTCTGGGCTAATAACCACTTATAATGCATACCATATGTGTTCTTTTGTGATTGGATTACCTCACTCAGGATGATATTCTCCAGATCTATACATTTTCCTAAGAATTTCATAAATTCATTATTTTTAATAGCTGAGTAATAATCCATTGTGTAGATGTACCACAGTTTCTGTATGCATTCCTCTGTTGAGGGACATCTGGGTTGTTTCCAGTTTCTGGCTATTATAAATGAGGCTGCTACGAACATAGTGGAGCATGTGTCCTTATTATATGTTGGACCATCTTCTGGGTCTATGCCCAGGAGTGATATACCTGTGTCCTCCAGTAGAACTATGTCCATTTTCCGGAGTAAGAAAAAAGGTCAAGCAACATATAAAGGCAGGCCTATCAGACTTACACCAGACTTCTCACCAGAGACTATGAAAACTAGAAGATCCTGGGCAAATGCCATACAGACCCTAAGAAAACACAAATGACAGGCCAGGCTACTATACCCAGCAATACTCTCAATCACCATAGACGGAGAAACCAAAGTATTCCATGACAAAACCAAATTCACACAATATATTTCCACAAATCCAGGCCTTCAAAGGGTAATAAATGGAAAACTCCAACACAAGGAGTGGAACTACATCCCTGAAAAACCAAAAACGTAATCTTCCAACAAAACTAAAAGAAGATAGCCACATTAACGGAATTCCAGCTCTATCTACAAAAATAACAGGAAGCAACAATTACTTTTCCTTAATATCTATTAATATCAGATTGGGTACGTAAACAGGACCTAACATTTTTGTTACATACAGGAAACCCACCTCAGTGACAAAGACAGGCATTACCTCAGAATAAAAGGCTGGAAAACAATTGTCCAAGCCAATGGTCCCAAGAGAAAAGCTGAAGTAGCCATTCTAATATCAAATAAAATCAACTTTCACCCTAAAGTTATCAAAAAAGATAAGAAGCAACACTTTACATACATCAAAAGTATGATCTACCAAATTGAACTCTCAATTCTGAACCTCTATGCTCAAAATCAAAGAGCATCTACATTCATAAAAGAAAATATACTAAAGCTCAAAGCACAAATTACAACACACAAAATAGCAGTGGGAGATTTCAACACCCCACTTTCTGCAATGGACAGATCATGGAAACAGAAACTAAACCCAGACACAGTGAGACTTACAAAGGTTATGAAACAGATGGATTTAACAAATAACTATAGAACTTTTTATCCTAAAACAAAAGGATATACCTTCTTCTCAGCACCTCATGATACCTTCTCTAAAACTGACCATATAATTGGTCACAAATCAGGCCTCAACAGATACAAGGAGATTGAAATAATACCTTGTAACCTATCAGATCACCATGGACTAAGGCTTCTCCTCAATAGAAAAATATCCTAGTCTAGTCATCACTTCAGGCTTTTATGATAAATCTCTTGATTCCTGTTTTAAGTTTTGAACTCATTTGGTGAAATGTTGAGACACGTTTACACAAAACTCACTGATATCTTACAAAAATGTATTGTCTTCTATCAAATGTTATTCTTGTGCATGATATGTATCCATGTAAAAGATTCATTAGGGAAATTTGCATAATAGAAATCATTCCACTGAGAGAATAATTTCTAAAACATGTACTGTTGTTTCTCTAGGTCCATTTAAAAGATCATATTGATATATCTAAATAGAAGGAAATGTAAGAAACTTTACCTGCTGACAGTCAGTGAATACTCCTCTATCTACTGACATTTGCTGAGATTCTACTTGTTGAAGTATGAGGTCATGGTAGGTGTGGGCCACAGCATACACAGCATTATACAAATTGTAACCTTCTTCACTCATGGCCATGTCAAATTTGTGCTGTGCTGTCCATTCCAATGTGTTGTTGAATATAAAATAGTCCATTTTCCTATAGCTGTTCTTAGACATTGAACAATTAAAATAATTCCACCACAGTATAGATTGAGAAATATCTATTGGGTATATGTGAGTTTTCATTGTTTGCATAAAATTCCTAAATTTCACCATCTCACTGTGGTGGTGTTCAAAAGTGACAATCCCATGAAAGGAATCAAGCCTGAAATCTTTTTTATTTGTGATAACATCAAATTTTGATGTTGTGATCCAGATTCTCCGTGCTCCTAAATCTTCCCATCTTCTGAAGCTGACTTCTATGGTAGAGTTCATTTCACCATAAATGATAACAACCTTTGCTGAAGATGTCATAATTTGCTTATCATATATCTTAGTCCTTGTCATGTATATCTGCATGGTTTCTGGGATCACATTAACAAAAGCTAAACAGATTCCATGTCTTTGCATTTCTTCTCTCAAATCTGATAGAAACTGAATACCCTGGTCATCATCTGAGATGATCAGTCCTACCCAAGACCATCTAAAATGAAGCATCAGTAAGACCATGGCATGTAACAAATGTGTGTCCTTGGTGGCTACCTGATAGATATAAGGAAATTGGACAGGGTCATTCAGGTTAGGATTAAATGGTCCAAAGAAAACCTAAAGTGAGTAGAAGAGAGAATGAAACATACACATGAAAAATATGATTGTTACAATGATTAGACTTATATACAGATAATGTTATTTACCTTACATAATTCCTATTAAAATAACAAGATTATACTATAAATGTCAGGTATTATTCCTGTAGAAACTAGACTATTCCTGACAAGTCAAAATATCTGAGAAAACAGTTTAACCTGTTTTCCCAGTACATCTGGGATCTGATTATTTAATTCTTTATTATGTGTGTGTATGTGTGTATGTGTGTGTGTGTGTGTGTGTGTGTGTGTGTGTGTGTAGCATTTGCCTCATAAATGCATGCTGTCCAAGTTTTCCTGGACATAGGCACATGCAAATGGAATTTAAAAATTGTGAACTTGGGCTGAGAGTTACTCTGTTGTTAAGAGCACTGACTTCTACACTAGAGTTCCTGTGTTTAATTCCCAGCAACATGTTGGCTCACAACCATCTGTAATGGTATCTGATGCCCTCTTCTATTGTGTCTGAAGGTAGCAACAATGTACTCACATACATTAAATAAATAAATCTTTTTAAAAAGTTGTTAACTCATCCAGTGTCACACATTCTTACCTTTGGTGTCCAAGAGTCAATTGACAATTTTAAGGATGTTTTCCAGGATGGTCCTGTAAGTTCTATGTAACAGTCTTCATTTAAAAAACAGTTATAATTAATAAACTTCAAACTACTGTTACTTTGTGAATACACATTACCATGATATTCCAATGTATTTTCACACATATCAGGAAAAAGATTGACTGTTAAAGACATGTTGGGTAAAAGATAAGGATTCTTGTTGATTTCATCAACAGCAAAAAATATTACGAGAAAGAACTCAAATCTTCTTGCTGGTACTCTAAAACAAGGCATAATAATGATTAAGGGAGATTGTTGAAACATAAAATTTCAATTGCAATAAAGTTTGTAATATAAGCCAAGCTAAATTTCTGTTTAAATGTCTTGAAATAAGACTAAAATATTAGAGATCTTTAGAGCTAAATACAAATTAATAATTCATAGACATATGGCACTATGATATGATAAGTTTGACTTAAACTACATATGAAATACATAACACATTCTCCTTAAAAAATACATTTTATACTGTGGAGAGCCAGAGTACAGCAGTGAGAACAGTGTGTGTAGCCTAGGCCATGAGAGCAGTGTGTATAGCCAAGGTCAGAGAGTAGTGTGTGCAGCCAAGAAGAACCCTTATCTGTTTAGTGTGTAAAGGAACTTTCTCAAAAGATCTTTGTTTTCTGAAGTGCTTTTTAAGCAGGAGTTGCAGAAATAAACTTTGAGCCTTGGCTAGAATATTGTCTTAGCTCCATGCTTCTCTCTCTCCTCCCCTCAGTCTCATTTCCAGCCCTCATGTCAGGTGAGCTCTGCTGGACAATAAATTGCTGGTGTACAGGTGACACCCAAACAGGTAATTAAAAATGGAGGACTCACTGAGATATATTGCTTTGGTAGGAGTGTTCTGGGGAACAAAGTAAAAATAAAAGTCAATTCCAAGTACAGGTAAATAGATATATCTGCAGATCAATGGACTATTAAGGACTATACTCAGGGGGAAAAAATTGAACTGGGACAGTGCTTTCACAACACAGACTGACTTACCTAATCTAGTTGCATCAAAATGGGGCAGGGCAGTACAAAGAACGTGTTCCTTTACAACCTGAAAGATCTGTTACAAGCAAGAGGAGCAGAGTTTCACAAACAGATATGGCAAAAACTTTTAGCCCAGGTGGACTCATGCTGTCCACAGTTCCCAGAAGAAGAATTTAGATAAGGATACCTAGAAGAAAGTTGGAAAAATCCTAAGGATTACCCGGGCAAATCATGTTACATTTTGCCACTGAGTGCTTATAAAAGATGCTATTGATGACAATAAGGACAGGTAAACTTCACAAGCATCGGACATTAACCAAGAACAAGTGGTGGCACTTAGTGAAACTTAATTAGAGAAGCTGAGGAGGAACTGGGGAAGTTAAAAAAGCAGATTACTGTAGAATAACTATCAGAAGCTGCCACTGTGCCTCCTCTCCCTTCTCTGGCATAATTCCCAGAAGAAGACCACGAATGAAGAGTTAGACCTTGAACATGAGAGAGAGACTGGGTTTCAGAAAAGTAGTTATCCCCCACTTTCTGTGACACTTTAGTAAAAGAGAAGGAAAATGAACATAAGCTATATTAGAGCTCTCCTGTGGAAAGGAGGAAGTTAGGAGATGCCCTGCTTCCTCTCTGGCTTCTACTGGAGAAATTCTTAGTTCTGGTTCTTGTTCTCTTACATAGGATATCGCTTTGGTGGAATGTTTAGATCTCTTCTCACTCTATCTATTGTTTGTTCTTAGTTAGCCAATATGTCCATGTTTGAAAGTTTATGTCTGTGTTTTTATTTCACTGCTTGTTGCTCTGTTTCATGTTGAAAAGAAAAAAATATGGTTAAAACTTTATTTTCTGGCTGTCTACCGGTTGGTTTAGTTTACACTTGCATTTTTTTTAAAGTCATCTCATTTGCACACCAAAAACTGACAAGTTACCCTGCATCAGTAACTGGGAGTCAATCACTGCTGGAGAATCCCTGCTAGGAGCTGATTTTCTGCACTAGCCACCCTAAAAGGAGCCAGAAGCTTCTTAGCATTTAAGGTAAGGGAGTTGATGGCTTTTTTTCTAGAAAAATCTCTATCACTTTTTCATTGGGTTCAGGAGGCTAAACGGCGATATTCTTTTCAAATTACAGCTAGAAAAAGTAAGAAAATCTTGTCTGGTATAAATACATAAGATGTGTGTGGCCACTTCATTTTTTCCATAATGTTTTTAAAAGGATAAATATGTTCATCATGTCTTGATTAAAGAATATTGTCTTATAAGTTATTGTGTTTGATTAAAAGTTTGTAACATTGGTAACAGAAAGCTAGCTTAAATATGCTAACTCAGAGTTGAAGTCACTCTAAAAAAACAACATGTGGCATGATCCAACCCAAGAAGACATTTCTCTAAATATACTTCTATTTTTCTGAGGAGATGGTATTCAAAACAGGGTTTCTCTGTGTAGCCCTGGCTGTCCTGGAACTCACTCTGTAGATCAGGCTGTCCTTAAACCAAGAAATCTTTCAGCCTTTGCCTCCCAAGTGCTGGGATCAATGGTGTGGGCCATCATTGCCCAGATTTAAGATACTTCTAAATTGGGATATTATTTCATGTAATTCTTATCCAAGAAACTAGACTTATAAAAGATAGGATTAACAACAGTGTTTCTTTAATGACATATTAAAAGTTCAGACTGTCATGTATTTATATGTAAAAATGAACTGGCACTCACACTTTGTAATGTGAAAGTAATGTACTTGATATTGTCTTTTAGAGAGAATGGATTAGTTATAGTAATAAAAACTGGGTTTTGTATGTCAATGTGTCTCAAAAGATGTCATATGTTCTCTTAGAATGTCATGTGCTCTTGCAAGATGTCAGGTTGTCCCCCGGGATATCATGTGCCCCTCATGATGTTATGTGCCCCTACAGAATGTAATGTAAACCACAGGAAGTCATATATACTGCCCAAGTAAGTCATATGTCTCTAAAGAATGTCAGGCATTTCCCCTGGAGGCCATGTGCCTCCCAGGATGTCCTATGGTCTTACATAGTGATATGTGCAGCCCAGGATAGCATGTGTCCCAAAATGATGTTATATACAACCTAAGAGAACATTTCTACCACTCTTCCCTTCTTATGTTCCTAATGTAGCAATCTCCATTTTACCAGACTTCTTGGGATATATAATATGTGCAAGGGATCTCAACTCGCCAACAGAGATTACAATAACACAGTTCCAACAAGGAGCAGTGTCAAGTCACAGAACATGTAGGCTTTGACTGAAAAAGATGAGTTGACAAACACATAGTGGCATTATCTTGAGAAAATGACGTATATCCTTGAGGGTACTGTGATGGCCATAAATCCAATTTTTTTTCCCAAGCTGTTTCTATCAAGGAGGTGTGTTACTACAAGCCTTTTCTCTTAAACAACGATCTTTAAAATGTTGGGGATTAGTTGTTGATCCTGGAAAAGATTCAAAATCAATATCCTTTTCAACATTTAGGATATCAGTTATATCCTAAACAAATTATGTCCCAGAAAATTTGAATAAGAAAAGATAGTTTACTTACTTTAAATGATTTTCAAAAGCTATTAGGTGATATTAATTGGCTAAGACCTCCCCTTAAGCTTGCCACAAGAGAACTTGAAACTTGGTTTGGTATTTCTCAAGGAAAATTCAAATCCTAATTCTCTTGAACAATTAACTGATAAGGAACAAATGGCTTAGCCAACAAAAGATACATTATATCGACTATGATCAATTGTGGGCTGTTTCAGAGCAGTCATTTGGAAAAAGGGACCATGAATGTGGATTCATCCTTCTTCATCTCCAAGAAAAGTTTTAATACCATATTATGAAGCCATTGCTATATTAATATAGAATTGTAGGACAGAATCATGAAAGTATCATGGGAAAGAAACTCTGATGAAGTTCTTATACCAAACAGCAAATGAATTGGTTATTGCACAATACTGATATTTGACCTATTTCATGTGCAAACATTTTAGGCAAATTTGATAATCATTATCCAAATGACAAACTGTTAGAATTTACCTCTCTGCATGCTTTCGTATTTCCTGTAAATTTACACACGAGGCCGATAGAGAATGTGCTTACTGTATTTACAGACAGCTCAACCAAAGGGAAGGCAGCATATGTAATTGGATCAAATGTTCATTCTCTTCAGTTTCCCCACCCATTTCACAAATAATTGAATTATGTGCTGTAGTCACTGTTTTCGAAATGTTGAAAAATCAAGCTTTTATTTTGTAGACTAATAGCCAGTATACAGCTCATGGTTTACAATTGCTTGAAATTATTCCCATTATATATAATGCCAATTCTCAAATTTTGTAATTGTTTATGTAAATACAGCTTAATTTAAGAGAATGTAGTGTTTCTTACCTTATAGGACATTTACAAGCTCTTATTGGATTGCATGGTCGCCTGGGCAATGACACACAGGCATATTATAGCTTTATACAGGAATAAATAGCCAAACAATCTCATTCTCCTCATCATTAAAATAATAATAATAATAGTTTGAGACAACAATTTTTTTATTTCTAGAGAGTGAGTATGTCAAATTGTAAAGAGTTGTCCTCAGTGTCATCAATTTCTTCCTGAACCACATAATGGTGTTGATACTCTAGCTCTTATACATAGTCAATTATGGCAAAGGGGTTTTACTCATATTTGATATTGAAAAATTAAAAAAAAATGTACACATGACTGTTGAGACCATTTAAGGTTGTCTAGTTACAACTGCTTTAACAGGGGAAGCAACTAAAAATGAAATTAGTCATTGCCTAAGTTGTTTTGCTTTACTTGGTATTCCAAATCAGATTAAGACAAATAATGGAACTGGCTATTGCAGTCAGGCATTTGAGAGGTTTTCTTAAAAATTTCAGCGGTGGTGGTGCACACCTTTAATCCCAGCACTTGGGAGGCAGAGGCAGGCAGATTTCTGAGTTTGAGGCCAACCTGGTCTACAGAGTGAGTTCCAGGACAGCCAAGGCTATACAGAGAAACCCTGTCTCAAAAAAAATCATACTAGGTATATTACTTGAATTACTTATAATCCTCAAGGGTGAGGTATTGTGTAACAGGCCTATGGAACATCAAAACAATAAAAAGAGTGAATTATATCCCTGTACAACACAAAATTATTTAAATCATGCTTTTTATTTTAAATATTTAAAATTTGGATGCAAAAAATTCTCTGAGTGGCTAAACACCCTACAACTAGGCATATTTATGCTTAGGTGAAATGGAAGGACCTACATACTGGCAGATGATATAATCCTGCTCAGATATTAATATGGGGAAGAGAGCATGTATGTGTTTTTTTCTGCAGGATGCTAAAGGTGCGTGCTAGCTGCCAGAGTGATTGGTGAGACATGCTGATGCTGAGATGAAGAATGATGCTGATTTTGAGCTTGCAGAGTGACCTGACAATGATAATAGGGAAGCTGTATTGGGCCTATGTCCCTGATCCTCTCCTTTTCACATCCAACTGAATAGAAAGACCCAGAATTTGTGGTTATAGTAAACAATACTAAGTGGATGAATCTGCATGCAGAAGGAAATTTTACAGTCAGTAGAGAAATATTTTACGAAGGATCAGCAACTGGTTTCTCTATATACTTTTCAAAGTGGAATGTTGCTGGATGTTTGAGAGTAGCTCTTACTACATTGCAGGGAAAAGATCTTGACTCATGAAAAGAAGTTTTAAATGGCATTTGAGTAACTATACCAACTGGCCTAGAAGCTGAGAGATACAAAGAACCTCAGCATTTTCCTCATTGTGTGGTGAGGGAAGGCATAAATATCACAATTCCCTGGAAAAATGTGGGGGGGTTAAATCTGTGCTTAATCAGCCCCAAGGGAATTACCTCAAGTTTGTGGACTGATCAGGATATAGGGGAGTGGCTACTATGACTATTTATCCTAGTGTGTTTCTTTCTCCACCTATCCTCCCTTCATCAGCATTGTCTGCTGGACTCACACAGGTTATAAACAAGTATATGTATAGAAGTTGAGTGCTCCCTTAAATGATGTGAGTGCTCAGCCATTAAAGATCAATTCCAGCTTGGCTGAAAGGGCCTATTGCAACATTTGTTCATATGCCTTATGACCTATTAATAGGAAATATAATTATTGTACATTCTGAAAATATTACTTTTAATATGTGCTATATTAGCTATATTAGCTATAATTTGACTCATTGTGTTATAAAAGCCTATTCTATGCATTCTGTAATTCTGAAATGATTTTCAAACAACCTGCTTTGGTAATGGTTTCTGTAAATACTACTGAAGATTGGTTTGATGACAAGGATTTACAAGTAATTAAAGAGTTAACAAAGGCATTGGCCAGGCCTAAATTTATGATTGGTTTAATTATAGCAGGTGTTTTAGCTTTGATTACTTTAATAGCCACTGCTACGACAGTTGATATTGCCCTATTCAAAAGTGCTCAAACATCTCACTCTATGTATGATTTGTCTAGAAATGTTTCCATGCCATTACATACTCAGGGATATATAAATGGTAAGATGCAAAAGAAATTTGATGCTTTACTTGAGGTAGTTAATTTCTTGGGGGAAGAAATGCAGGAATAAAAAATGTGAACTAGATTAATATGACATGCTAATTATCAGTGGATTTGTGTACACCAATTTTTTTTAATTATATCATACTTAGTTGGGAGAATGAATAATCCAACCTAAAAGTTGTTTGGAATCATGCAAATTTATCTTTGGATTTGTTAAAATTACACTAAGAAGCTATTAATTTAGTAGAAGCAGAGCCTCTTCATTTTGATGAGGCTCAGGCAGCTAGATATCTACAAGGACAGCTGCAGGGTTAGTTTCCTTCTTGGCCTGTTCTATTCCAACACAGCATCACTGATGTCATACTTGGTATATTATATAGCTCTTCTATTTACTGCTGCCATCTGTCTATTGGTACATGTTATCTCATTTTTTTATAACTGAAGACTCAGATACCTGTCATTCATCTAAATACTTTTTCCTTTCCAGTTTGACTGAATACGACCAATGACGGGTAGGAGTGTTCATGAGATCCTAATAACCTAAGACAGGACATGCAACAATGTTATGTATGCTTCCGTGATGGGTAAGAAAAAGCAATATAGACCCCAACTTAAGACAGGTATATTCAGCTGGAGCATCCTTTATTAAATTAAGTGAAAAAGGAGAAACTGTGGAGAGACAGAATAAAGCCATGAATGCAGTGTCTCCAGGCAAGGTTATGAGAGCAGTGTGTGTAGTCAAGAGGAATTCTTATCTATGTTTATTGTATAGAGGAAATTACTCAAGATCTTTTTTTTTTCTTTGCTGAAGTACTTATAAGCTGGAGCTACAGAAGTAAACTTTGAGATTTCTTCAGAATACAGTATTAGCCCCATGCTTTTCTTACTCCCCACCTTTTCATTTCTAGCCCTCCTTTAAGGTGAACCTTGCTCAACTGTAAGCCACTGGACTGCTACATTATACATCAAAAAATCTTAATAATGATGAATACTGTGAGAGTCAAATAATACATCAAAGAATTTGTTCAACTTTTATATTTATATACTTTCCTATCATAAAAATATCATTAATGCATATTTAATAACATCTTTAACCAAGGATCTTCTATCTAATGTGGAGTACTAAATGATTTCAAAACATACAAAATATTCTTTGGGAATTAAGTATAGTAAAAAAGCATTAAATTTTAAAAAGAATCACTAAAAATATGTTCAAGCCAGTCTGTCTAGGCTGGTGCCTGTGTAGACTTGAGTGCAAACTCTGCTGCTAGTCCCATAATACCCAGAGGAAACTCTACTCCCAGGCATTCTAACTCCCTCAGGATGACAGGTTCCCAGAATCACAGGATCACAGAGACAGCTTGTCTCTGAGGAGTTCTGATACAACCAGGATCACAGGAAGGACTGACCCTAATAGATTTTGCAGGGCAGATAGCACTAGAGATAACCAGATGGTGTGAGGCAAGCATAAGAAAAGAAGCAACAGACACCAAGGTTACTTGGTAATCTGTAATGGCAGGCCTATCAGAATTACACCAGACTTCTCACTAGAGAATATAAAAGCTAGAAGATCCTGGGCAGATGTCATACAGACCCTAATAGAACACAAATGGCAGCCCAGGATATATACACAGGAAAGCTCTCAATAATCATAGATAGTGAAAACAAGATATTCCATGACAAACCAAATTTACACAGCATCTTTCCACAAATACAGCCCTACAAAGTATCATAGATGGAGAACCCAACATAAGGAGCAAAACTACACCCTAGAATAAGCAAGAAGGTAATGTTTCAACAAACCCACACAAACATAATTCCACCTCTAACAACAAAAATAACAACAAGTAAAATTTTTTTCTTAATATCTCTTAATATGAAAATTAATATTAACAACATATCTTAATAGATTGAAATTCCAAAGTATAAGGATTTAGAAATTTGTTGACTATCATCCAGTGGTCTCTCTAATTTGGTAATTGGAGAAAGAGGTCCACTAATGTACATTCCATATATGCTTTCTGCTTGTTTGTAACTGAGAGTGTCTTTCTGTCTACTACATAATGGTGTTGAAATCATGCTTCTCCTATCTCATCCTCTCTATTAGTAGGATGGCTTATTTGATATGTTCACATTATAGTATGGTTTTTGCAACAGCTTACATATTTCTAAAGTATTTATACAGCTCTAAAACATAGACAATTAACTTGGGAGGGGGATTGTAAGAAAAAAGAAAAGAGTGAACCTGAATGCTTTACTTAATGTTTGTAATGATTGCATAAAGTTTGAAGAAGAGGATTTTATAATTTACTCTTCTCTGAGATGAATGCTCTTCAAAATTATCACAGCCAGTGAACCAGATCCTTACCCTCACCTAATATCTGTGCCACCCTCCAAGCAGAACCATTGTTCAGTTCAGTTGTTTAATGATTTCATAAAGAGACCATCTTAATGCATACACCATTTCTTAAATGAATATAACCTGTTTTCTGTGGGCTAAGAATGAAGACAGTCACTCAAGTCAAATAGCTTTGACCATAGCAGGATATCTGTATCCAAATTCAAGCCTATATGTCATTCCTTGGCACAGTATAACTGTCAGCTATTAGGTTAGCTACTATGGAGGAAAAATCCTTTGGTGAGGATGTGAAGGGTCACTGATGTACCACCTTATTACAATGAACTCCAATGTCTAAAAATGTTTTTTT